>SJYC01138604.1:0-36374 GCA_006408675.1 Madoqua kirkii
TTTGCCATGAAGTGATGGGACTGGATGCCATGATCTTAGTTTTCTGAACATTGAGCTGTAAGCCAACTTTTCACTCTCTTCTTTCACTTTCATCAAGAGGCTCTTTAGTTCTTTACTTTCTGACATAAGGGTGGTGTCATCTGCATATCTGAGGTTACTGATATGTCTCCCAGCAATCTTGATTCCAGCTTGTGCTTCATCCAGCCCAGTGTTTCTCATGATATACTCTGCATATAAGTTAAATAAGCAGTGTGCTCAGTGTACAGCCTTGACGGATTCCTTTTCCTATTTGGAACCAGTCTATTGTTCCATGGCCAGTTCTAACTGTTGCTTCCTGACCTGCACACAGATTTCTCAAGAGGCAAGTCAGTGATCCGGTATTCCCATCTCTTTCAGAATTCTCCAGTTTATTGTGATCCACACAGTCAAAGGCTTTGGCATAGTCAATAAAGCAGAAATAAATGTTTTTCTGGAACTCTCTTGCTTTTTTGATGATCCAGTGGATGTTGGTAATTTGAGCTCTGGTTCCTCTGCCTTTTCTAAAACCAGCTTGAACATCTGGAAGTTCATGGTTCATGTATTGCTGAAGCCTGGCTGGAGAATTTTAAGCATTGGTGGCTTATGCCATACCCAAGTCTGCTGCGCTCATTATTAGAGAAATGCAAACCAAAACTACAATGAGCTATCACTTCACACTGCTCAGAATGGCCCTCATTAAAAAATCTACAAACAATAAATGCTATAGAGGGTGTGAAGAAAAGGGAACTCTCTTGCACTATTGGTGGGAATATAAGTTGATACAGCCACTATGGAAGACAGTATGGAAAGTCCTTTAAAATAAATAAAACCATCATATGTCCCAGCAATTCCACTCCTAAGCATATACCCTGAGGAAATGAAAATTGAAAAAGACACGTGTATCCCATTGTTCATTACAGCATTGTTTACAATAGCTAGAATATGGAAGCAACCTAGATGTCCACTGACAGATAAATGGATAAAGCAGTTGTGGTATATATACACAATGGAATATTACTCAGCCATAAAAAGGAATGCATGTGAGTCAGTTCCGATGAGGTGGATGAACCTAGAACCTATTATACAGAGTGAAGTGAGTCAGAAATAAAAAGATAAATATCATATTCTAATACATTTATACAGAATCTAGAAAAAGGGTGCCTAAGAACTTATATACAGGGCAGCAATGGAGAAACAGACATAGAGAATAGACTTATGGACATGGGGAGAGAGGAGAGAGTGAGATGTATGGAGAGAGGAACATGGAAACTTACATTACCGTGTGTAAAGTAGATAGCCAATGGGAACTTGCTGTATGGCTCAGGAAACTCAAACAGGGGCTCTGTATCAACCTAGAGGGGTGGGGTGGGGAGGGAGGGTCAACAGGGAAGGGATATATGTATACCTACGGCTGATTCATGTTGAGGTTTGACAGAAAACAGCAAAATTCTGTAAAGCAATTATCCTTCAATTAAAAATTCAAATTAAAAAGAATCACCTAGACATCCTGTTAAAATGCAGGTTCTGCCCTAGTGGGTCTGGAGTGGGGCAGAACCCAGGAATTCTAAGTTCCCAGGTGCTGCTATTGGTCACAGAGGAAATCTGGAGTAGCATCTCAGCCGCACATGAGAGACACCTGAGGCCCACCCCTGATGACTTTGCTTTAAGGGGCCATGGAAACAGAATCTTTAAAAGCCGGCCGGATGATTGCAGTGTATTAGAATGTAGAATTCACGCGGCATGAGAATCACATGGAGAGAAATGCTGTATTACACCATTAGTAATCCAGGGAGTAAATCTTCTCATTGAAGTCAGTTAAGAGAACTACTATGTTTGTAGTAAGTAGATGTCCCTTTCCTATCTGAAATCCCTCAGGTTCAATGGGTCTGAGGGTGTTCTATTATTTTGTTGTTTAACTGACTTTCTAAAACTTTTTATTTTCCCTGTATAAAAATTTGGGGGATTAGAGAAAGGGGAGAAAACCCAGAATATCTGAAAGGTACTAGCACCTAATATCCATTAAGCCATCTAGGAATTAAATTGGCCTCTCTTCTTGGTTTTGGCATAGCTATTACACAACAGTTCACAGCCAGGCTCCAAAGGCTCCATCTAACCTGATTCAATATTCAAGGTTACGAAGCCCTCATAGAGACACAGAAGGTTAGAGAGGAAGGCACAAAAGGGAAATGTGAGGGCTTCAATACCAGCCATTCAACCTATGATACAAAGATAATACACAATATGAAATGAGAAATCCTCATCTACGAGATAAGAGTTATTTACTGTAAATATGCTTGGTTGAAGACTGCTTTGTGTGGGACTTGTTCAGTAGTGATTTTAGTCTCTTGATGCAGAGCAGGGACCAGCTGCCTGTAAATACAGTTCTATTGGAATACAACCATGCTCATTCACATCCATGTTGACTATCGCTGCTTTGGGGCTATTTATGGCAGAGTTGAGTCGTGACAGGGATCATACTGCCCACAGATACTAAAATGGCTCTCTCTGGACCTTTACAGGAAAAAAAAAAAAAAGCCAGCTTCTGATTTAAAGACACCATCGTCAAAGCTTACTCGTCCCCATTACCAACAAATGCAGCACCCCACCAACAGTCTCACACTGTGGCATTGCAGGGCCAGCCCCAAAAGTTGGTAGTACCCTCTGAACTTCCTGTTAATGATTCATGTTTAAATCACTTAAAATCTTTGCTGGGGAGGACATATTAAAGGTTAGTCAAAGTGTGGCTATAAGCTCAGAGGGAAGTTGAAATGTAGCCCATAATGCAAGGGAAGCAGAGCAAAGAAAGTGGACTCAAGAGATACCAAGCTCTAGGGAGGGAAGTGGACCCTCTGAACTTCCTGTTAATGATTCATGTTTAAATCACTTAAAATCTTTGCTGGGGAGGACATATTAAAGGTTAGTCAAAGTGTGGCTATAAGCTCAGAGGGAAGTTGAAATGCAGCCCATAATGCAAGGGAAGCAGAGCAAAGAAAGTGGACTCAAGAGATACCAAGCTCTAGGGAGGGAAGTGGGTCCAAAAATGGATTCTGTTCATAATAGCCTGTGTGCTGTGTCTATGCCAAGCTATAGATCTTTTTAATGCAAAAGCAGTTATTTCAGCCTGAGGTCCAATCTTTCAGCAGGAGAGTTTCTAGGCACTGTTTCTTTCACATTATTCAAACTGGTCCTCCTAATTGATTGCCTTTTGTGTAGAGTCCAAATTGGAATATTATCCTTTTCATCAATTTTTTCAGCAGTTGGCAAATGTACTATTTATTGCATGTAAATCCAACTTAAATAATATTCAATCATCTTTCCAACAAATTTCAGTGAGCAATGTTCCTGTAGATGCTTAACCACCTTAATGCCTATTCATTGTGTGGAATGCTTCTAATGACAAATGGCTGATGTAGGAACTGTTTAGGCTTATTGTTTCTTTAGATGAATTTTCTTGACAGGGTTTAAAAATGAACGTCAGTGTTTGCAGATGAGTGTATCATGCATTCCCAGTAGCTATTCTTAATGCAGCCTTTGTTCAGACTGTACAAACTGGGATGATAAATCAGCGGCATGGTGGCGGGAAAGGGGGAGGTGTGACCAGGGTGGGAGTGGGGCTGGAGAAGATATTAAAAAGTCCATCAAGTAAAACTGAGTCCCCCTGCTGAATCTATGATTAACCTCTCTATCCAAAATTTTATTCCCTTTCCTGTCCAGCCCTATTTCCCTCGAGATGAGGAGTATAAAAAAAAAAAAAAAAGGAACAACTGAAGCCAAGCAAGACCCCACAGGGCCTTGCCAAATTAAAAAAACTCTCCATTTGAACTTGCCCCCATTTCTGAATTGCAGGGGGAAAAGGCTTTAGTCTCCTAGGCCCTTCTTGAGTTCCAAAGAGCAGGTCCAAGTGGGTAATGATCAGGACCAGAATCAGAGGGTTCCAAGTTCCTCCTGAAGGGAAACAGATAACCATCTTATGCATACCTTTCAGTTGCTCTGTAGGAACTAAGACCCCCACTCAAGAGGAGGGTAGAGGCTACATTCTAACCACAAGCACAGAGACCTCAGACTGGTTGGAGTCAGATGGTTGAGAGTCTTGAAATTTTACCGTTACATCACCACCAGCCAATCATAAGGTGGTCCATGAGCTGATCACACAGCCTGTGACTCTCTCCCCTAACACTGCCTTTAAAAACTCTTGCCTGAAAGATATAGGGGCATTCGGGTCTTTTGAACATAAGCTGCCCGTTCTCCTGCTTGGTGCCCTACAATTAAACTCTCACTTTGCTGCAAACATTCACTGTCTGGGTTTGGCTTTCTGTGCATACGAGACCTTAATTAGTAACAAAAGCATGTATATCAGCATTGTATTTAATATATTTACAAATTTATTTAAAATGCTTTTCACCTAAAGTGATGGCTTCACTTCAGGGTTTTTGCTCCAAGTTCCCTAAAGGAGCAATGAACATAAGCTGCCCGTTCTCCTGCTTGGTGCCCTACAATTAAACTCTCACTTTGCTGCAAACATTCACTGTCTGGGTTTGGCTTTCTGTGCATACGAGACCTTAATTAGTAACAAAAGCATGTATATCAGCATTGTATTTAATATATTTACAAATTTATTTAAAATGCTTTTCACCTAAAGTGATGGCTTCACTTCAGGGTTTTTGCTCCAAGTTCCCTAAAGGAGCAGGCCCTAAAAATGAAAGTATCTATTACTCCAATCTTGTTGCAGCTTCCCGATTAAGATAGTTCATCAAACCAGCTCTAGGGTTCAAGTTCAAGTTCAGTCGCTCAGTCGTGTCCAACTCTTTGCGACCCCATGAATCGCAGCACGCCAGGTCTCCCTGTTTAGAGTTCATTACTAAACTACTCATATACATTATTACACTGCCGATGAGAAAGTATTCTCAATAAATTACAGGCAATAGAACATGCACTGGTTTCTCAGCACCAAAACACTAGCAGGTACAAAAGTCCTATTGGGTCCAGAGGAGGAGGAATATATTCAGCCTGAAGTGTTAGGGAGGCTTCATAAGGAGGTGGTATTTGAATGGAGTCTTGAAGTTCAGTGAGGAGAAGAGAGCTGAGTACATGAATTCCAGGCGGAAAGAACGGGTGCAGAAGGACCAAAACAAGCATACATGGTCAGGTGGCATCAGCAACCCAGGGCTACTGAAACAGAGTGAACGGAGGGGCAGAGGGAGAAAGGTAAATGAAGGGACGCGAGGCCCGGCAAGGCCCAGCAAACAGCAAGTAGCTCAGCCCACCCTCACTTCCTTCCTGTCCTTTTCATTTCCGTCAGCAGGAGCTGGTACAAAGAACACAGGCCTCCTAGTCAGAATTTGTCACTTCTTGGTCATTTAGCTTCAGGCAAGTGATCCACTGGGCTTCATTCATTAAAATGTTGATTCAGAGACCTGGCTAACCGTTGACTCAAAATGCTATTTCTCAGGCCCCTCCCACACCTGAATCAGATATTCTGGAGATGGCCCCAGTAAGCTGTGCGTTTTCAGCCCCCAGATTGTGAATCACTGTCTTAAGTACAATGTTATGTGGAGGAAATCACCTTTGCTAAAAATGCTCTAAGTGAGTACTATCTCTTTTGGCCTTATTTCTTCCAAGGAGGAAAAAAAAGAGCAGTAATCTGAAGAATCTGACTTTATTTAAAACAAACAAACAAAAAAAAAACCTTTAAAAATCCTTTAGCTGGGTTTGTGGCATTTGCAGGGGGAAGGAGAGATTATCCCAAGGTAAGAGACTTTTCTTCCTTTGAAGCTGTATGGTATGATGTGAATCAAACCATTCATGCAGAGAACAAAAGCACCTTTGACTTCAAGAGCCAGTTAAGATGGTAACTTAAATAAACAGGGAGGAAAAGAGATATGACAAAAGGTCAACTTAGTCATAGCTTCTTGAGCTTCATTTGAAGTAATGCCTAAGGCTGAACAGCTGAATCGAGTTTGCAATTATTCACCCTTCCAGAAGTTCCCAACCTGAAGTTACCAGATCTGTGAATTCAGTTCAGGGGGTCATCTGGAAGTTTTGCTCAGTGTTTCAAAATTTCTAACGCAGAGCTTCTCAAAGTGTAGTTCCAGGAACAATGAGATCTGAACAACTTGAAAAATGAGAACAATGCTTATTAAAAGTGAGGATTCTTTTTTCCCAACACAAGAGATTATATTTGAGAATGTTGGGTATAAGGCCTGGAGACCAGTATTTCTTTTCAAACACTAGGTGATTTTGAGAGAATGCATTTGTAATAAGTCTCATGAAATAGGAGGAAGGGATAGTTAGGAGGTGTGGAGTGGACATGTCACATTGCTATGTTTAAAATGGATAACCAACAAGGACCTTCTGTATAGCAGACAACTCTGCTCCATGTTACGTGACAGCTGGAATGGGAGGTGAGTTTGTAGGAGAAGAGATACATGTGTCTCCATGGCTGAGTCTCTGCTGTCCACCTGAAACTATTACAACACTGTTAATCAGCTATACTCCAATATAAAATAAAAAGATTCTTTTACAAAACAGAAACCTTCACATGCCACCTTCACATCTTTAGCAGAATTGGGTAAAGGAATTATGGTTCATCCATGCACTAAAAGATAATGCTGCCATTAATAATGAAGTATAAGGATAGCATGCAATTAGGTGGAAATAAGTTTTCAGACTAAAAAACTATAACTTAAATTTATAGCTTCATAGCTGATTTTTGAGGAAGAAAAGAAACGATGCAGGATAAACACAATATACTCTATTAAGTTTCATAAATTTTATTACATATTATTTTTTAATGACTCATAAATATCCCTAAAGTAGCATCCCAGTTTATTCTATTTTAGCCAAAAGGATTAAGTCAACTTAGCACATGCTAATTAGAATTTCTCACAATCGGACACAGGTCTTTGATTAATAAAACTGGGGTAATAAGCTATTATGTAATAAATTTGCTCAGTCGAGAAAAATCTATCAAGACATGGGTCTACAGGGTAACTCTTTTAAAGGAACCCTTGATAGTAAAATTTGAAATGGCTTACCTTTGTCTGCTCTCCTCCCTCGTTCTTGGTAAACATGTTGTCTAGAATCTAGACAGCTAAAAAAAAAAAATCTAGATAGTAAAAAAAAAAAAAACCTAGTGGAAGCAAGTACCCTATTTTATCCTATTTTCCTACTCAACATCACTTCCTTACCCCTTTTCTCCACATGCTTTCCTTCTGTTCAAATGGAGATAGCTACTCCAGTTGACATTTGGGCATATGCCATGCACACTATGAGGGAACCTCCACTGCTGAAACACTGCCCTGGATATAAAAACCAGCAATCCACCATGAGTTGATACAAAAGGTCCAGTGCTCTTGCCTGGAGAATCTCATGGAGGGAGGAGCCTGGTACGCTACAGTCCATGGGGTCGCAAAGAGTCAGACATGACTGAGTGACTTCACTTCTCCTACTTCAGCAGAAGGACTTTTGGAAGTTTTGACTTTAACAGTTATTAAAGAGAGAGAGCACTAAAATTTAATCCTATGTTATTTCAATGAGCATGTGAAAGTGAAAGAAAGTGTTATTCACTCAATTATGTCAGATTCTATGCAACCCCATGGACTATAGCCCACCAGGTTCCTTTGTCCATGGGATTCTCCAGGCAAGAATACTGAAGTGGCTTGCCATTCCCTTCTCCAGGGGATCTTCCCAACCGGAGATTGAACCAGAGTCTCCGGCACTGCGGGCCAGTCCTTTACTGTCTGAGCCACCAATCATGTGATATGATTCCATAATTATAAAATATAAAACACAAGATTCCATCAAGTCCATGGTCTTTAAAATCACTGAGAAAGACATTTACATAGTTAAAAGCTAAAGAATTACAACATCTAATCAAACAATGTAGGGATTGTAGATTCCCCTAAGTAGAAAATTAAAAATCCTGACTTATGAAACTGCCACCTCCCCTGCAGTTATGAATTCAATGACATAACAACTATAATCCAGTTCCATCAGTGTTGCCAAAAAGAATCTCCTCTTATTATGCAACCATAAGTTAATTGCAAAATTACATGGAAAGATGTTTCCAACTGACTTAAGTCAAACTGGTTAGGAACAACTATCAGGTTCTTGGTAAATACCAGGAGCTACTCACCCATAACCTCACCACTATGCCATTAAGCAGGTGAGGCTCAAACCAAATTTTATCACACATACAGATACATGAAAGGTAAAATTGAAGGACGAGCAAGATTCGTACCAAAAGTAAAGATCCGTCACCAAAAGTAAAGACCGTCTCGAATGTTTTTGTCAAACCACATATCTTTAATAGCTCCAGTTCCACGTATAAGAGCTTATTTCTATCATCTATTATGCTAGCAAGACATTATTTCAAATATCTCTATTATATGAATTAGACCAAAAGTTTGGTGATAAAGATAGATGAAGGTTTTGCAGAAGCTGCCTGTAGAATTAGATCTTCCTGATCACATCAACTGACAACACTTGGAGTCTGAATTCCTGATCAGTGCTACTGATTATCCCCACAATTCAGCTTAAACTAACACCCACACAAATACACACACTTATATCTCAAAATGAACAAGGAGGGGCATGATGCGATCCTTTCCTTAGTACTGATCAGTGTATTTTTTCTGAGGAAGATTAAAAATAAAGCATAAAATTTGTTTCTGCATTAAAACAAAAAAATATTATTGTGTTAAGAAAGTTGCACACACTGGATTTATTTGTGCAATGTTTTATAAAATTTACCTTATAAGAATAAATTAAAAGACACTTAGTCCATGGAAGAAAAGCTATGACCAACCTAGATAGTATATTCAAAAGCAGAGACATTGCTTTGCCAACTAAGGTCCGTCTAGTCAAGGCTGTGGTTTTTCCTGTGATCATGTATGGATGTGAGAGTTGGACTGCGAAGAAAGCTGAGTGCTGAAGAACTGATGTTTTTGAACTGTGGTGTTGGAGAAGACTCTTGAGAGTCCCTTGGACTGCAAGGAGATCCAACCAGTCCATTCTGAAGATCAACCCTGGGATTTCTTTGGAAGGAATGATGCTAAAGCTGAAACTCCAGTACTTTGGCCACCTCATGCAAAGAGTTGACTCATTGGAAAAGACTCTGATGCTGGGAAGGATTGGGGGCAGGAGGAGAAGGGGACGACCGAGGATGAGATGGTTGGATGGCATCACTGACTCAATGGACATGAGTCTGAGTGAACTCCGGGAGATGGTGATGGACAGAGAGGCCTGGCGTGCTGCGATTCACAGGGTCACAAAGAGTCGGACACGACTGAGTGACTGAACTGAACTGAAGAATAACAGGTTAATAATAATTGTTTATTGCAATTAAAAGTACATATTTGGGGAACTAAACTTGTGAATTTAAGTTGAAATCTTGCCAAGTTTATGTACAATATTAGAAATTTTAACTGCATTCAAGTTTGCAATATCTATAACACACCTCTTAGATTTATAAAAAGTAAATATAGAGAAAGCGTTGAAAGCCAGCTAAAGTCTTTTAGAAGAGGTCAAATCTACAAAATGCAATTTTAAATGTTTCAGTTCAGTTCAGTTGCTCAGCCATGTCCAACTCCTTGTGACCCATGAACTGTGGCACGCCAGGCTTCCCTGTCCATCACCAACTCCCAGAGCTTACTCAAACTCATGTCTATTGAGTTAGTGATGCAATCCAACCATCTCATCTCTTGTCATCCCCTTCTTCTCCCACCTTCAATCTTTCCTAACATCAGGGTCTTTTCAAATGACTGGATTCTTCGCATCAGGTGGCCAAAGTATTGGAGTTTCAGCTACAGCATCAGTCCTTCCAATGAATAATCAGGACTGATTTCCTTTAGGATAGACTGGTTTGATCTCCTTGAAGTCCAAGGGACTCTCAAGAGTCTTCTCCAACACCACAGTTTGAAAGCATCAATTCTTCGGTGCTCAGCTTTCTTTCTAGTCCAACTCTCACATCCATACATGACCACTGGAAAAACCATAGCCTTGACCAGATGGACCTTTGTTGGCAAAGTAAGGTTTCTACTTTTGAATATGCTGTCTAGGTTGGTCATAGCTTTTCTTCCAAGGAGTAAGCGTTTCTTAATTCCATAGCTGCAGTGATTTTGGAGCCCCCAAAAATAAAGTCTGACACTGTTTACATTATTTCCCCATCATTTCCCCATCTATTTGTCATGAAGTAATGGACCATATGCCATGATCTTCATTTTCTTAATGTTAAGTTCTAAGTCAATTTTTTCACTCTCCTCTTTCACATTCATCAAGAGGCTCTTCAGTTCTTCACTTTCTGCCATAAGGGTGGTGTCATCTGCATATCTGAGGTTATTGATATTTCTCCCAGAAACCTTGATTCCAGCTTGTGCTCATCCAGCCCAGCATTTCACATGATGTACTCTGCATACAAGTTAAATAAGCAGGGTGACAATATACAGCCTTGACGTACTCCTTTTCCTATTTGGAACCAATCTGTTGTTCCATGTCCAGTTCTAACTGTTCCTTCCTGACCTGCATACAGGTTTCTCAAGAGGCAGGTCAGATGGTCTGGTATTCCCATCTCTTTTAGAATGTTGCACAGTTCATTGTGATCCACACAGTCAGGTGACAATATACAGCCTTGACGTACTCCTTTTCCTATTTGGAACCAATCTGTTGTTCCATGTCCAGTTCTAACTGTTCCTTCCTGACCTGCATACAGGTTTCTCAAGAGGCAGGTCAGATGGTCTGGTATTCCCATCTCTTTTAGAATGTTGCACAGTTCATTGTGATCCACACAGTCAAAGGCTTTGGCATAGTCAATAAAGCAGAAATAGAAGTTTTTCTGGAACTCTCTTGCTGTTTCCATGATCCAGTGGATGTTGGCAATTTGATCTCTGGTTCCTCTGCCTTTTCTAAATCCAGGTTGAACATCTGGAAGTTCAAGGTTCATGTACTGTTGAAGCCTGGCTTGGAGAATTTTGAGCATTACTTTACTATCGTGTGAGATGAGTGCAATTGTGTGGTAGTCTGCTCAGACTTTGGCATTGCCTTTCTTTGGGATTGGAATGAAAACTGACCTTTTCCAGTCCTGTGGCCACTGCTGAGTTTTCCAAATTTGCTGGCATATTGAGAGTAGCACATTCACAGCATCATCTTTTAAGATGTGAAACAGCTCAACTGGAATTCTATCACCTCCACTAGCTTTGTTTGTAGTGATGCTTCCTAAGGCCCACTTGACTTTGCATTCCAGGATGTCTCTGGATCTAGGTGAGTGATCACACCATCATGGTTATCTGGGTCATAAAGATTTTTTTCTATAGCTCTTCTGTGTATTCTTGCCACCTCTTCCTAATATCTTCTGCTTCTGTAAAATATTTAAGAGTACTTAAATGAGTAAACATTAGTGGGACCAAATATTATTCAAAAATTCATCAGAGCAGTAGCTAAAATTCACTAGATAAAAAGTCACTGCAAGCTGAATTAGAGGTGAACAGAAGTAGATTTTTTAATTTGAAACTTTGTTAAACTGAATATTAATTCCTATGAGCAAAGTATAATTGAATTAGCTTTTTCTATGTATAAAGCTCACTTTCAGGGTACCAAAAGTTCATTATCAACATCATTGAACAAGCTCTCTTTGTCACTGCGATGACCTGGGCTTGCAGCGTGTCTCATTTTTTAATGATAGAATAATCCTTCTGGGGTAGACAAAGAGAAGAATCCAGGAACTCCATCCTACCACTTGCGGAGTCAGAATATTAGAAGAATCAGTGGTAATTTTAGAATTAGACTGGGGTCACAGAGGCCATTTGATCCGATCTACAGAGGAAGAAACAAACCGAGACCCAAGAAGAGTGACTTCTCTGACATACTCTGTAAACAGGTAGTGAAGCCAGGATTAAATACGAGTCTCATGACCCCCAAACCAGCATTCTTTCAATACTAATGAATGACTATTAAGTGCTTACTGTAAGGAGGTCCCTCTTTCTAGACACAGGAGATACAGAAGTGATGAGGCCAAAATCTTTTAACTTCTAGGAGGATGGAGATAGATGGTGTCATGAAGGAGAGTGGTGTGCCTGACAGGTGGATGGGGGTTGGGATGTGATGCTCTTATTTAGGTTTGTGGATGAAAGTCATCTCTACGGGGTTGGCATTTGGACTGGTACTCAAATGATGAGAGAAGACCACCAGGCAAAGAGCTATGGGAAAAATATTTTAAGTATTACAAAGCATGGTAAGTACAAAGAGCTTGGGGTGAAGAAGAGCTTGGAAGGCAGGAAGAGTGAACGTTAGAACTTGCAGGCAATGCACGCTTGTTTGGATGCTATTCAGAATACATTTGGAGACCGTTGGAGGATATTGCCCAAGAGTGACATCATTAGATTTACCTTTTTAAAGGATCACAGCAGCTACTATGAAGAGAGTGCTCTGTAGGGGTGTCAAAGGAGGGACAGGAAAGCCAGTTAGGAAATCGTAGTGTGGGTGGTAGTATAGGGGATGGGAAGAAATCGCTGGGTCTGAATCTATCTTAGAGGTGGGATCTATAGCAGCAGTCTCCAGTCTTACTGGCACCAGGGACTGGTTTTGTGGGAGACAATTTTTCCATGGACTGATGGGGCAGGGTGGGGTGATGGCTTGGGGATGAACCAAAGACACTACATTCACTGTGCACTTTATTTCTATTATTATTACAGCTCCACTTCAGATCATCAGGCATGAGATTCCAGAGGCTGGGGACCCCTGAGATACAGGATGTACATAGCCACACTTTTTTTGTGACTAACAGATATTTCTTGTGTCTCCCTGGTGATATCTGCTATGTTAGGTGACAAGCAGTTGTGATAGTTGCTCAGAATTTGGGATCTCCATATTTTAAAATAGAAGAGGATAAAAGTTTTGGGTTAATTCCAAATAAACAGATCCCCAACCCCAGACATGACCAATCTCAAATCTCCCTCATCATTCAGAGATTCTTAAGATGTCAGCAGTGCGTGAGACATGGATTTTATACACTGATTACTCAAGAGATAAGGAGATAAAGCAGAAAAGGCCTTAGAGACAGCTGTGTTTGTGCTCAGCTCAGTCGTGGATGACTCTTGGCAGCCCCCTGGACTCTAGCTCTCAGGCTTCTCTGTCCATGGGATTCTCCAGGCAAGAATACTGGAGTGGGTTGCCATTTCCTCCTCCAGGGGATCTTCCCAGCCCAGGTATTGAAACTCAAGTCTCCTGCGCGGGCTGGTGGATTCTTTACCTCTGTACTACCTGGGAAACCTAGAAAGAGGCCTGGCCCAGCCCAGCACCACAGCTTATGAGGTCCATGATCTTGAACCAGTTACCTGACTTCTTTGGACCCTGCCTCTACTTTCTATGAAATGGGTCGTTTTATCTGTTTTTAATATCTAAAATGCTTTGCACATTACCTGATTATGCTTATACTAGATATTCAAAAAGAATACTTACTACCTTTAACTTGTTCTCCTGTGATCTCTTCCATTTTACTGGTAAGAGACTCATACCAGAACCTGGTGAACTTCAGCCCTTTAAGTTTAGAAGTGAGTATATACCATAACGGCACATTTGTTGGAGCCTTGGAGGATCTCAGCACCACTGTAAATATCTTCTGCTAGGTTCTCAGATACTTAAAGCAGAGGGCCACTGATCACAGACTGCCTGAAACTGCAACTTTACAGTTGATCTCCTGAGGCTTTGTGAGGCTGCCTCGAGCCCCTCATGTGAAATATCTTAATTAAAACTTTCACTGTGAGAGAAAGAATCCAGGATAGAAGAAGTCGGAGATGGTCCCCTCACTGCTGAAATTACCTAGAGCATAAAACAAGAGCCTCAAGGTCAAGCCCTATTGAAACAAGCTTAGTAGAGATATTTTCAGACTCTCCCACAAATCAAAACTACTAGGTTAAATATAATTCTGAGCATAGTATGCAGACAGGTCAGTTCAGCCTCTCTCCCTTTCCAAACACCTATAATTTGTCATATGTGCGTAAATGTTCCCTTTTTGGCATCTTCAGCTCTGCAATTAATGGGAGACTACATCATATGCTAATGCACTGCCTCTGTCCACACACATCACCGCCTTTAGTTTTCAAGGTCTCTCACCAGACTCTGGCCTCACAGAGTTTTATCTTCGTTATCTTAAAGGTCAATTGCCCGCACTTCTTATGGACAGCAACAGCCCTGCCAAGTGACTGGTCATTTTCAATTATATATCCATGAGTCTTTTCTTGTCCCCTGCCTCACAGCTCACATCCTTGATCTTTCAAGAATCTTAGAAACACGATTACTACCTAAACACAACCAGTACCCAAGCATAAACAATGCCCTAGGATGTGCCCCAACATGCTTTCCATTCCAATGTCAGGCGCTAAATTGGCTGTAGGAAACTAGTAGAATAATAACAGTGTCAGACAGTTCACCATCACGCAGACTCCGGTATCTTAGGGGTCTCATCAAATTAGTCAGTGTTGACCATTACCTTATACAGTGGTTTTTAATGACATTCCCTTCATAAAGCACTTACTTGTGCAGAGATTCTATTGTTTGATGGTTCATCTATTTATCCTGTGCTGTTTTGCACAAAAATAACAACTAATATTTACATGGTGCTAACTATATTCTAGGAGAAGGCAATGGCACCCCACTCCAGTACTCTTGTCTGGAAAATCCCATGGATGGAGGAGCCTGGTAGGCTGCAGTCCATGGGGTCACGAAGAGTCAGACACGACTGAGCAACTTCACTTTAACTTTTCACTTTAACTTTTCACTTTCTTGCATTGGAGAAGGAAATGGTAACCCACTCCAGTGTTCTTGCCTGGAGAATCCCAGGGACGGTGGAGCCTGATGGGCTGCTGTCTATGGGGTCGCACAGAGTCTGACAGTGCCTATATTCTGGGCACTGTTCTGAGAACCATATACATACACTTATTGAATCCCATAAAAATCTTATAAGGATCATACTATTACTTCATTTTGTAGATGGGGAAGTAAACAATGAGGTTAAGTCATTTGTACAAGGTCAACTGAAACTGAGTCAGTCTGGCCCAATTAAAGAAGCTTTTAGCTTCTATGCCAGAGTTTCTCAATCTTGGCATACCTGTCATTTCCAAGAGGATAATTGCTTGTTGTGGTGGGGGTGGGGGTTAGGGGTTGTCCTTTGCATTTTAAAATGTCTAGCAGCATCCTTGGCCTCTTACCTACTAGATATCAATAGCATCCCGCACACAACATCCCCAGGGTTATAAAAATCCAAAATACATCTGCAGACATGGCTAAAAGTCCCATGGTGGATGGGAGGTCAAATCACACTCCTCCCCACTACCACCCACCAAGAATCCCCACACTGAACTGTCACTGCACAAAACAGGCAGAGGGTAATTACACTTACAGTTAGAGAAGACAAGTTAACAGGCTTGTCCCTGAAATCCAGGAAATGAACTGTCATCAATTAAGTGGATCCTCAACCAAATATAATTGATATTGACTCTGATTCCACTATGCTTTTCTTGTTCCTTCCTCTCTTTTCTCTTCCCAAGTTGGAAAATAGCTCATCTAAGGCCCCTACACTGCTTAGTTGGTGATTTCAGGCTTTCCTTTGAGTCTGTGGATCACAATAAACTGTGGAAAATTCTGAAAGAGATGGGAATACCAGACCACCTGACTTGCCTCTTGAGAAATCTGTATGCAGGTCAAGAAGCAACAGTTAGAACTGGACATGGAACAGCAGACTGGTTCCAAATAGGAAAAGGAGTACGTCAAGGCTGTATATTGTCACTCTGCTTATTTAACTTCTATGCAGAGTACATCATGAGAAACGCTGGACTGGAAGAAACACAAGCTGGAATCAAGATTGCCAGGAGAAATATCAATCACCTCAGATATGCAGATGAACCACCCTTATGGCAGAAAGTGAAGAGGAGCTAAAAAGCCTCTTGATGAAAGTGAAAGAAGAGAGTGAAAAAGTTGGCTTAAAGCTCAACATTCAGAAAAGGAACATCATGGCATCCGGTCCCATCACTTCATGGGAAATAGATGGGGAAACAGTGGAAACAGTGTTAGACTTTATTTTTTGAGCTCCAAAATCACTGCAGATGGTGACTGCAGCCATGAAATTAAGACACTTATTCCTTGGAAGAAAAGCTATGACCAACCTAGATAGTATCTTCAAAAGCAGAGACATTATTTTGCTGACTAAGGTCCATCTAGTCAAGGCTATGGTTTTTCCTGTGGTCATGTATGGATGTGAGTTGGACTGTGAAGAGGGCTGAGAGCTGAACAATTGATGCTTTTGAACTGCGATGTTGGAGAAGACTCTTGAGAGTCCCTTGGACTACAAGGGGATCCGATCAGTCCATTCTGAAGGAGATAAACCCTGGGATTTCTTTGGAAGGAATGATGCTAAAGCTGAAACTCCAGTAGCCATGAAATTAAGACACTTACTCTTGGAAGAAAAGCTATGACCAACCTAGATAGTATCTTCAAAAGCAGAGACATTATTTTGCTGACTAAGGTCCATCTAGTCAAGGCTATGGTTTTTCCTGTGGTCATGTATGGATGTGAGTTGGACTGTGAAGAGGGCTGAGAGCTGAACAATTGATGCTTTTGAACTGCGATGTTGGAGAAGACTCTTGAGAGTCCCTTGGACTACAAGGGGATCCGATCAGTCCATTCTGAAGGAGATCAACCCTGGGATTTCTTTGGAAGGAATGATGCTAAAGCTGAAACTCCAGTACTTTGGCCACCTCATGCGAAGAGTCGACTCATTGGAAAAGACTCTGATGCTGGGAGCAGGAGGAGAAGGGGACGACAGAGGATGAGATGACTGGATGGCATCACTGACTCGATGGACGTGAGTCTGAGTGAACTCTGAGAGATGGTGATGAACAGGGAGGCCTGGCATGCTGTGATTCATGGGGTTGCAAAGAGTTGGACACAACTGAGTGACTGAACTGAACTGAACTTCGAGTCTGTGACAGAAGCCTTGAAAGAAGGATGCTGCTTTTAAGGCAGTAACTGCAAGTGATCTCCAAAAAATTGAAAGCTTTTACAATCTTGACGGCGTGAGGAGAGGCAAGCACAAATAGAACTTCATTCCCTTTCAGAAAGGAGAGTTACTTTCCTCTGTGGACACACTGCAGGTTATTGCTGCTTTGTGCCCTAAACAAATATTGCTTGTGGATTGAAACATTGCGTGGTTCTCAGAATTCTGATGGTTTATGCGCTGACGCTGTTTAGCTTAGGCTCTCCCTGGATGCTGTCTGCAGGAATGTACCAAGAACTTGCCACTTGTTTTTTTCTCCTTAATATTTTCTGAGATGAAACAGATTGAGTTGAAAATAAGGAAGACCTGATCTCAGCTTTTCAAATCTCCATAACCAAAAGGATGCCTTTGGTAAGCTTGGAAGCCACTGCCGGAGTGAACATGCTTCGTGGCCAGCGCTGGTGCATAGGCAGAAGGCTGCACCTGATCAGTAAGCAATGGTGGGCTTGTTCGCATGATCCCTGCTCTCCATGGACTCAGCCCAAACACATCACCTCACACACAAATCGCCAGCCGGCGTGGTATCCTGAAGGCATCAGACTATGCTCAACTAGAATAAAAACATCCAATCGCATGTCATCAGGCTTTTGGAAGCTCTTAGAATTTTTCCTTGAGGTAATGATTTTGTTGAATACTGATGTAATAAGCAACTATTGCACGTGCTTGGAAATATTATGCTGTTCTTCACCCACCTACAACTTCTCTGGCAGAAACTATGGTGAAAATTTCAATGAGGTAGAAATCAAGAGATCTTGGGTTCCATTGGTTTTTTCTGCTAATAATAAAGTTGCAATCTTATGAGAGTCAGATTCTCCAACCTAAAATTGAGGAGTTTGGATCATTAGACAAACTGAAAGTTCTCTTACAACAACTCTAGAGTTCTGTATTTTTTAAATTTATTTACAAAAGCAGAGACATTATTTTGCTGACTAAGGTCCATCTAGTCAAGGCTATGGTTTTTCCTGTGGTCATGTATGGATGTGAGTTGGACTGTGAAGAGGGCTGAGAGCTGAACAATTGATGCTTTTGAACTGCGATGTTGGAGAAGACTCTTGAGAGTCCCTTGGACTACAAGGGGATCCGATCAGTCCATTCTGAAGGAGATAAACCCTGGGATTTCTTTGGAAGGAATGATGCTAAAGCTGAAACTCCAGTACTTTGGCCACCTCATGCGAAGAGTCGACTCATTGGAAAAGACTCTGATGCTGGGAGCAGGAGGAGAAGGGGACGACAGAGGATGAGATGACTGGATGGCATCACTGACTCGATGGACGTGAGTCTGAGTGAACTCTGAGAGATGGTGATGAACAGGGAGGCCTGGCATGCTGTGATTCATGGGGTTGCAAAGAGTTGGACACAACTGAGTGACTGAACTGAACTGAACTTCGAGTCTGTGACAGAAGCCTTGAAAGAAGGATGCTGCTTTTAAGGCAGTAACTGCAAGTGATCTCCAAAAAATTGAAAGCTTTTACAATCTTGACGGCGTGAGGAGAGGCAAGCACAAATAGAACTTCATTCCCTTTCAGAAAGGAGAGTTACTTTCCTCTGTGGACACACTGCAGGTTATTGCTGCTTTGTGCCCTAAACAAATATTGCTTGTGGATTGAAACATTGCGTGGTTCTCAGAATTCTGATGGTTTATGCGCTGACGCTGTTTAGCTTAGGCTCTCCCTGGATGCTGTCTGCAGGAATGTACCAAGAACTTGCCACTTGTTTTTTTCTCCTTAATATTTTCTGAGATGAAACAGATTGAGTTGAAAATAAGGAAGACTTGATCTCAGCTTTTCAAATCTCCATAACCAAAAGGATGCCTTTGGTAAGCTTGGAAGCCACTGCCGGAGTGAACATGCTTCGTGGCCAGCGCTGGTGCATAGGCAGAAGGCTGCACCTGATCAGTAAGCAATGGTGGGCTTGTTCGCATGATCCCTGCTCTCCATGGACTCAGCCCAAACACATCACCTCACACACAAATCGCCAGCCGGCGTGGTATCCTGAAGGCATCAGACTATGCTCAACTAGAATAAAAACATCCAATCGCATGTCATCAGGCTTTTGGAAGCTCTTAGAATTTTTCCTTGAGGTAATGATTTTGTTGAATACTGATGTAATAAGCAACTATTGCACGTGCTTGGAAATATTATGCTGTTCTTCACCCACCTACAACTTCTCTGGCAGAAACTATGGTGAAAATTTCAATGAGGTAGAAATCAAGAGATCTTGGGTTCCATTGGTTTTTTCTGCTAATAATAAAGTTGCAATCTTATGAGAGTCAGATTCTCCAACCTAAAATTGAGGAGTTTGGATCATTAGACAAACTGAAAGTTCTCTTACAACAACTCTAGAGTTCTGTAATTTTTTAAATTTATTTTTCAATTCAAGTTTATTGAGCTCCTATTAAACAGTGTCAGACTTTATTTTGTGCGGGAGGGCTCCAAAATCACTGCAGATGGTGACTGCAGCCATGAGATTAAAAGACACTTACTCCTTGGAAGAAAAGTTATGACCAACCTAGAGAGCATATTCAGAAGCAGAGACATTACTTTGCTGACTAAGGTCCGTCTAGTCAAGCTATGGTTTTTCTAGTGGTCATGTATGGATGTGAGAGTTGGACTGTGAAGAAGGCTGAGCGCCAAAGAATTGATCCTTTTGAACTGTGGTGTTGGAGAAGATTCTTGAGAGTCCCTTGGACTGCAAGGAGATCCAACCAGTCCATTCTGAAGGAGATCAGCCCTGGGATTTCTTTGGAAGGAATGATGCTAAAGCTGAAACTCCAGTATTTTGGCCACCTCATGCGAAGAGTTGACTCACTGGAAAAGACTCTGATGCTGGGAAGGACTGGGGGCAGGAGGAGAAGGGACAACAGAGGATGAGATGGCTGGATGGTATCATGGACTTGATGGATGTGAGTCTGAGTGAACTCTGGGAGATGGTGGTGAACAGGGAGGCCTGGTGTGCTGCAATTCATGGGGTTGCAAAGATCGGACATGACTGAGCGACTGAACTGAACTGAACTATGTGCCATGCACTAAAGTTGTAACACTTTCCATGTATTATTACACCTAAATTTCACAATAACACTGTAAAGTACTTCCTATTATCTCTATAATAGATAGAGATAGGATGAGAAGTAATTCTGTAATGCAGTTGAATGTACCGCTTCACTGAGAGGAAGCCTGCTATCCTGGTGGATGGAGAAACACGCTAGACAGTGAGCAGTCTAAGGACAAATCACTGACTTCCATCAGCACCCGTCACAGGTTGTGGCACATATGGAAAGTTAGTAGGTACTGATCAAAGATAGAGATGAAAGAAAATATAGTCACACTTGTGTCAAGTATATTAATAAGGATGGAAAGCTTTACTTTGCAGGTTTGGAGCCCATTCAGAAGCTCACATTCTGAGTTTCAAATCAGTTGAGGATACAGTTGTCATTTTAGTTTGTGATGGGTCACGCTTGCAGTGCAGGAGACCTGGGTTTGATCCCTGGGTTGGGAAGATTCCCTGGAGAAGGGAAAAGCTACCCACTCCAAAATTCTGGCCTGGAGAATTCCATGGACTCTATAGTCCATGTGGGTCACAAAGAGTTGGACACAATTCAGCAACTTTCACTTTCACTTCCCTTTGAAGAGTACCCTTGACCTGCTTCATTCATGTTGATGTATGGCAAAGCCAATACAATATTGTAAAGTAATTAACCTCCAATCAAAATAAATAAATTTATAGTAAAAAAAGATAAATGTCTTCACATGAAGGAAGAACTTTAAAAGCATACTAAATATTAATCATGGCCTTTCATTGATAATTCTAGACTGTGGGGGAGTTTTCCTTTTCTAATCCTGGTCCAAAAAAATATTTTGAGGGAGTGAACTTCGCTGCAATCTTATTTTGAAAATTTTCATAGAGAAATTAAACATTTTGTCACTATCTCAGAATGTTACTTTGTCCTTTTGGTACGCCTGATACATTTTACAGAAGTAAAAAAATAAAATTTATTAATGAAAAAAGAGGCATCCTTATCTAGATTTCAGAGAAGGTGAGCTATCTGTCACTCGGGTGATATAATGACTGTTGACATCTATGTCATGTGGTTTAAAGGCTCCTAACTCCTCATTGCCTGGATCAGAGTATGAAATCAGCAGCATTGTTACTCCATTAGGCTGAAGTATTAAACTATTCTGTTAAAAGTTAACCGTACTCTTACACCCATTAGAACAGCTACTGACAACAACAAAAACAAACAGAAAATAACCAGCGTCGGTGGAGATGCCCAGAAGTTGGAATCCTTGTGCAGTCGATAGGATTAGTAAGATGGTGCAACTGCTATCGAAAACAGTATGGCAGTTCCTCAAAAATTCGGATTGCCATGTGATCCAGGTATACTTATACTTTCTAGGTATACATCCAAAAGAATTAAAAGGAGGGTCTTAAAAAATATTGGCACACCCATGTTTATATCAGTACTATGCACAATAGCCAAAAGGTAGAGGCAACCCAACTTTTGATCAATGGATGAATGAATTTACAAAATGCGGTATGTGCATGCAATGGAATACTTAAAAAAGAAGGAAAAATGAGTAGCATGAGGGACTTCTCTGGTGGTGCAGTGGTTAAGTGGACAGGGGTTCAAGCCCAGGTCCAGGAACTAAGAGCCCACACGCCACGGGGCAAGTCAGCCCACGGACGGTAACTGCTCGGCCTGCGCTCTCCAGCCCATGCGCTGCAACTCCTGAGGCCAGCGCGCCTGAGAGCCTGTATTCTGCAACAAGAGAAGCCACCGCAACGAGAAGCCCACACGCCGCAGCTAGAGGAAGCCCATGAGCATCAGCAAAGGCTCAGCACTGCCGACAAAAATAAGATGCTGAAGGCGGCAAATTTTATGAAATCCGTTTTTTAACCACAGTTTGAAACAATGCTCCATACTCTGTATAAGAGGTCATTCTAAACCATCCTCTTTTGTATTTTATTGTGAATTCACTTATCAGATGAGCTTCCTTCCCTGAAGGATGGATATGTCCATTTTGATGAGGAAGAGAGAGTGAGATCTCAGACAAGGGGCTATTATTTAGGAGAGGTGGCTCAGGGACCATGGAGGTCTCCAGGCATCCAGAGAACATAAGCAAAGGAGACACCTAGGGATGCAGGGACGGTGGGGGGCTCCTGTGGAGATGGAGGAGGGATGCAGGAGAGAAGGGGCAACAAAAAGCAGGAGAAAAGGCACGAAAAATACATTTTCTTCTTCGTCATCCTATTTCCCTGAAAGCTGCTCTCTTGGGCTGACCTCAGTAACTGGCAGGCAAGGAGAACCTGCCTTGCAAAGATGGCTCAGAGAGGCACCAAGAACAAGAGGAGCTGAAGGGCCCTTCTGGCACGCATGCCCACACCGAATTTTCAGAACCACAGGGGCAGATCCCAAACGTTTCCCGTGAGATGCGGCTGCCCTCCGCCACACTCTGGGGGCCCAGCCAGCCGTCATTTCTGGGCATGTTTTCCTCTTTCCATGGCTGAGTGGGAGCTGTGAAGCAGGGGAGGAGAACGGAGTCTCGAGCCAAGGCAAAGTCTCCGTTTTCAGGAAACCACACCAGTGGAGAGAAATGTTGGCCCCGGGCTCCCGTCTCTCTGGCAGAGGAGGGACGTCTGGTGGCCTCGGGCAGGGAAGCCGCCCTGAACGTGGGGCTGAGGAACCCTCAGAGCCCAATAGTGCCTACTGTCTTCAGCTAACAAAGGTGCTGTTACCCCGGCGCCGCCTCCGGTGGGTAATTCCTCACTGATGGGCTTTTCCAGCCCTGCCTGGACCTGCCCCGGCCACTCACCCACCACGGGAAGGCTTCCCAGCCTCCAGCTACTCATCCTGTTTTGTTCAACCTGGTCTGGACCTCTCGTGGCCCCCCAGGGTTCCCGGCAGAGAAGCTCCATGTGCACAGAATGAGACTACAGGGTTTTCCAAGAGATTTCACTCAGTAAATACAGTGACACAGCTTAGAGCATGGGCCACAGTCCCTTCACCTGAGGACATATAATAAAAAATCAGGTATTATGCTTAGTCGCTTAGTCATGTCTGACTTTTTGCAACTCTTTAAACTATAGCTCACTAGGCTCCTCTGTCCATGGGATTCTTCAGGCAAGAATACTGGAGTGGGTAGCCATTCCCTTCTCCAGGAGATCTTCAAAACCCAGGGATTCTTCGCAGGCGGATTCTTTACTGTCTGAGCCACCAAGGAAGATCTGTCACCTCCTGTGCAGAACACAGGTCTGAAGGCAGGACATCTCTCTCTGTCCCCTAGTTGCCAGAAATCTCGCCTTGCAGCCTAACTGCCTGTCCCCACTCCTTACCCCCTCCAGGATACTCTTCAGCAGCTTAGGATTTTCACACAGAGCCTTGAGTTTCATTTAAGCATTTCCTGCTTTCCACCTTGATAAATTCCTGAGATAAGAACCACAAAGCTAAGCCAATATTAGGAGCTAGGATGTCTATTTGAAACAAGGCACAGGAGGTTAAGTGTTGTACACAGTATGTTGGAGGCAAAATCTGGACACCAAGCCAGGTGTGCTGACGGTAGGCAAGTGTTATTTCCATGACATCTCAAAACGGCAAGTCAGAAAGCCTGTAGCAATTTGAAAGCAGCAGGGAGAAACTGAAGGCTCACTTGGGTTGTATCATCAACAGTGGGGAAGCTGAGTAAAGGCAGTGAGTGGTGGGCAGAGAGCCAGCGTTCACTTGATTCAGCCTTCACTCTGTGGTTACCAGCCAGTGCCATCCAGGGAGAGCCTGACTCTGAAGGACAGGGCCTGGGGGCCCATGCAGAAAGCGCCTGTGTTTGCCTACACCTCCCACCCACTGAGAGCAGATGAGCAGCAACCAGAGGGAGGCAGAAGAGAGGACTCGGACCCTGACATCCAGGGAGGGCAAGCTTTGTCCGGCAGCACGTTCCTCCTCCTCCATCTAGGGCTGAGCACTTGCACCTCATCAGAAGCTCTCTGAACTAGATGTCCCAGTGTGGAGACAAGAGTTAAGTAAGGGGTTGACTTTGCGGTGTTTATGGCTTTGAAGTCAGCTTCACAGACTGGACCAGAGCTTCCCTGGTGGCTCAGACGGTAAAGAATCTGCCCGCAATGCAGGGGACCTGGGTTCCATCCCTGGGTCAGGAAGATCCCCTAGAGAGGGAAATGGCAACCCACTCAAGATCTTCAAAACCCAGGGATTCTTCGCAGGTGGATTCTTTACTGTCTGAGCCACCAAGGAAGATCTGTCACCTCCTGTGCAGAACACAGGTCTGAAGGCAGGACATCTCTCTCTGTCCCCTAGTTGCCAGAAATCTCGCCTTGCAGCCTAACTGCCTGTCCCCACTCCTTACCCCCTCCAGGATACTCTTCAGCAGCTTAGGATTTTCACACAGAGCCTTGAGTTTCATTTAAGCATTTCCTGCTTTCCACCTTGATAAATTCCTGAGATAAGAACCACAAAGCTAAGCCAATATTAGGAGCTAGGATGTCTATTTGAAACAAGGCACAGGAGGTTAAGTGTTGTACACAGTATGTTGGAGGCAAAATCTGGACACCAAGCCAGGTGTGCTGACGGTAGGCAAGTGTTATTTCCATGACATCTCAAAATGGCAAGTCAGAAAGCCTGTAGCAATTTGAAAGCAGCAGGGAGAAACTGAAGGCTCACTTGGGTTGTATCATCAACAGTGGGGAAGCTGAGTAAAGGCAGTGAGTGGTGGGCAGAGAGCCAGCGTTCACTTGATTCAGCCTTCACTCTGTGGTTACCAGCCAGTGCCATCCAGGGAGAGCCTGACTCTGAAGGACAGGGCCTGGGGGCCCATGCAGAAAGCGCCTGTGTTTGCCTACACCTCCCACCCACTGAGAGCAGATGAGCAGCAACCAGAGGGAGGCAGAAGAGAGGACTCGGACCCTGACATCCAGGGAGGGCAAGCTTTGTCCGGCAGCACGTTCCTCCTCCTCCATCTAGGGCTGAGCACTTGCACCTCATCAGAAGCTCTCTGAACTAGATGTCCCAGTGTGGAGACAAGAGTTAAGTAAGGGGTTGACTTTGCGGTGTTTATGGCTTTGAAGTCAGCTTCACAGACTGGACCAGAGCTTCCCTGGTGGCTCAGACGGTAAAGAATCTGCCCGCAATGCAGGGGACTGGGTTCCATCCCTGGGTCAGGAAGATCCCCTAGAGAGGGAAATGGCAACCCACTCCAATATTCTTGCCCGGAGAATTCCATGGACAGAGGAGCCTGGCGGGCTATAGTCCATGGAGTTGCAAAGAGTCAGACATGACTGAGCGACTAACACACTTTTCACAGACCGGGGGACAAGGCTGGTGTAAAGCTACGTCAGGAAAGCCCTGGTATTAATGCCTTCATACTTTTATTTCAGAGCACTTCATATCCCTCTGGACGCCTTGTCCTTCCGATGCCCAAGGTCGCCGTGTGGCCTAGCTCCCTTTCTCACGCTCCGCCCAGACCTGAAACACCCAGACTCAAGCTTTCACACCAAAATGATACTGCCCTCCTCACCCCCATTACAGAGCCATTTTCTGGATGTCATACTGTCAAAAGTGGGGTGCTGGTGATGAATAAGTTCACATAAATAATTCAGCCTAAAATAGGAGTCCTCTGAATATTTTAGTAGAAAAGAAACATTCCAGGCAAGTATAAATTCTATGAACTTGAGAATTTTGTCAGCTTTGTTTTCAACTGTGATTTGATAGAAAATTACCCCATTAAACAAAACAAAACAGGCCAGTAATAATGATATGGTTTAAAATGAGCCTCAGGAGAAAAATGTAGTAATGTTTGCCAAATTTGGAGTGTACTATACCATTTTGGTATTAGAGAAAATCTCAGCAATAATAACAACAGTGAAAAACTACCTTCTTAGATGGGACTATAATTTCATAATAAGTTTAACTCTGATTTATATGCATTCAGAAAACAAATACTATATTAAGCTTCAAAAGGAATGAGTCACATAAGGCAGAGAGATGCCATCAGCAGAAGGTCAGACAAGAGATCAAAGAACATCCTTTTGGCAATGTGAACACAGCCTGATGCAGAATTTTTCCAACTTCATGTCATAAGTGTGGTAGAACCAATTCAGCGAGTTTTAACCAAACTCTTCTTTCTAGTGGTATAAAATTGAAAGAACTGAATTGGACTGAATAGAATGGAATGGAGATGCTAAGGTGTGTATACACATGTATTTCAAATATGAGTACCTATAATATGAAATGCAACTGTGGCCTAAACTGTTTGAAAGCTGTACATCTAAGGTGCCAGTTAGTTGTAAACTCATTTTAGCCTCAAAATTTATGTATGGAAGCCTAACATATACAATAGACCTGTGGAAATCTGCTCCCACTGAAGCTGTTGCGAATGGAGTCAGCCCTGCCCGCTCACTCCAGTCCTTCTTCCTCTGAGAAGCAGGGTCTGAAAACCCCTGGTCTAGAACTTAGACTTTTTCGGTCTAAGGATGCTTAGCGTTGAAGTGTGAAGAAATCAATAAGAGCATCTTCTGTCCCACTCAAATTCTGAGTTAGCTCAGAAGCAATGAAGTCAAGCAGATGAGGATCACGGATCAGCATAATGCTAACAAGGGCTCGGCCACAGCAAAGGTCTGAGACAGCAGTGATTCTCCTGGTCTGAACTGCACGCTTCGACAAAAATGAACAGTTAGAGCAGTGCTGGAAACCTGGAAGGCCCAAACTCCCCTTCCGCTCAGAGGCAGAGGCTCAGAGTGGACAGGTTCACCCCAGAAGCAGAGGCAAGGGAAGGCTAGGTGAGCCCAGCCCAGGTCAAAGCGGCCAGGAGCACGGCTGTAAATGAAGCCCCTCTAAAAGGAAACACGAGGCAGACGGAAAGAAAGCTCATCTTCGTGGACCTTAGCAAAATGGAGTACACTTTTCTTTCACGGCACTTAATGGAACTGGAAATCATGTCTGCCTCCCATGAAAGACTTCTATTAAACTTCTTAAAGACAGAGACTGTATCATTCTACACTGCTTGCTTCCAGCATTTAGTGCATACTAAATGCTCAGGAATGTACTATAGGAACAAAACTAATGTAACATGAATAAAACAAGTGTATTAATGCTGTCAAGATAACAACCAGAACACTGACACCCCACCTCCAATACCAAGGGACTGGAAAATTGAGTAATATTCATTCAACGGCAGACCTGACTACGGGCCCACTCCGGAGGGTATTCTAAAGATTACCTCGTGATGAGCAGAGAAAAAACAACTTGGCCTCCTCAGAAAAGTAGTAACTCCAGCCTAAAGGAAGAAAAACATGAGCAACTCTTCCTCCTTCTGGAAATCCCCAAAGAAGTCATCAAGTTCTTATAATACAGACTTTTCTCTCACTCTCTCTTCACTGTAAATAAACTACAAATCACATCTTTCATCTTCTTCTGTGGGAAGACAGCTTTGATTCATCAAGCCTGGCTTCTAAAAAGGCTCAAGCCTTTTAAATCTACAAGGTGGTGAGGATGCTGTCACAATCAATGAATCCACAAGGAGCAGAAATTTAAATAACAGAAATCATGGCCACGTTTCTCTTTCTCCATACTGAAGGCTCACACTCCTCAGAAGCAACGCGTCTCCAGCCACTGAAGAGTCTTATTAACATGAACAGCATGTGAGATTCAGCGGGAATATACAGGGACACTAGGAACAGCCCCCTGCCAAAAAGCTCTCCTTCGCTCTTCCCACTAGGGAACCTGAAATTCCTGTATTATTTACTCCTGTGATGAAAGGCTATGGAAACTCAAGATCTGAATATATTTTGAGCAGATGAGCCTGTTTGACCTTTCTATTTCCCCCTTATGGACTTTCAGCCCATCAACAACGATTATTGTTGCTTTAAACAGAAATTAATCTTATCCTTTCCACACACAAGAAAGCAATGTTTTAATAATAACAGGCACACCTATTTCTCATGTAAAAGCAACCAGACTGAATGATAACACTCAAAGTTTAGAACAGTAGTCACCCCTGGTCAGGGGGCATACAGTGAAGAAGAAAGAGTTTGGACTTGAGACTTCAAAGTTATTTACAACATTCTTTTCTTACACTAAATGGTACAGGGATTTTGTTGTTGTTGTTATTCTTTACCCTTATACTTACTGAATTATTATCTCTATTTTAATCTATTTTCAAATAAAGCAATACAGTGAGAACAGATGAGAGAAACAATTTCCTAATCACATCTCGTTAATTCCAACGTTTTATTCCTTCCCCAAACATCCTGAGTGCCTGCTAAGCTTGAGAACATTGTGTTAGAGTTTGATATGACAAGGCTGAAAGAAAAACATCCCTGAAAGAGAAACATCCCTGTTTTCAAAGAGTTCTGAGTGTATTTATCTAATAATTAACATCTACTAAGAAATAAATACCTGTACAAAAATGAATCTAATAAAATGCTGAATACAAAATTAATTTAACAGAGCTGGACCTCTCTCAAGTCCTCTATGCTAGATAAATGATCTGAGGAATTTTGTACAGACACACAGTAAGATCAAAATGAAGCTGCCAGCTCTAAAAGTGAGGTCAGCCAGTTTTCCAGGTCCCGTCTGGGGCTACAGGGCACCCCTCTGCGCCACGCGCTGTCTTTTCGACACATGGTGAACCCAATCCAGAATTCTGAGAAAGAGCACTGCAACATCAGAAAATGCTGACCAGCTCAATGAGAAAACTTGTTCATCTGAAATCATCTTTTAAAACATACACCCATTGCCCACAGCCTTGAGAAAATTACACATAGTCATTGAAAAATACGAGGGTGTTCAGCATGTACAGGCCAGCTCCTCTCTATTAATCTGTAAAGTCATTTCCTTTTCTTTGAACTAATTTGATTTGGTTTGCTTAAGGGCCCCAATTCCTTTCTTTCACCTTCATTTTAGGACTGCTATGAAGTTCAGCCCTCGGCCCACACAGAAGTTCCAAATCACAAACAAGTCATTCTATTTGCCAATTATTCCGTAACTTTCAGACTAAGACATGTTAGATTGCAATACAGAGATAAGAAAGACACTGAATATCCTGAATTTTTTAAGAGTCGAAATGAATAGGGTTGTAAATCTACTGGCAAAATAATCATTATGCTCAAGCAAGAAATATCTTATAGAGCTGTAGCTTAAGAGAACCAGGAAAGTAAAGGAGAAAAAGCATGGAATTTAGGGTCAGGGATACTCCTTTTAAACCCCGATTCTTCCATTTTGTTAACCATATGACCCTGGAGAAATTCTAAACCTTTAAAATAAGGATAAAACATCAAACCTTTGAGAATTAAATGACAAAGACAATAGGGCTTAATAATCCAACTCTTAGACATTTTCATGATATACTTATGTAGAGGCAATGTTGAAATATCACTGATAAATGTAGACATGAAGGAAAGTGTTTATCTGCCAAAATTCCTGTTGCTGAATTTTAAGATGTTTGAAATCAATCTTACAACTCAGTATCTAGTATCTGAACACTGAATTATGTCAATTGTAAAACACTATATGGAAGTGATTTTTCAATTTTAGTTTGTACATATACATCAGTCACCTGAGAGTTTGTGAAAATACAGGGTGTAGGGTTCTCTCTTTAGAAAAGATGGTTTAATAGGATTGAGGTGGTTCAGTAATTTGCATCTTAATAAATTTCCAGGTGTTCTGATGGAGATGGTCCTCAATTACATTCTGATCAATTCCACATTAATCGCAATGTATTTGTATATTTATAATCTGTTTTTGAAATTTTTTTAAAGAAATGGCTCAAATGAGCCATCATCTCTAATGCTAAGAACTATCAGTCCCTAGGACATTAGCGGGATTGGTGAAATAAGAACCTCCAAAATCTGCTTTAATGAGAACATGGAAAAATTTTATCAAAATCAAACACTTTCAGAACTCTGAAAATTAGCGAAAGGCTAACAACGGTCTGCAGAGAGCATTTATTCAACAACAAAAAATAGCTGAATCTTGATAAGAATAGCAAACTTTCTGAAGTTTTAATTTGCCCTGTTCCCATTCCACATGCCATAGCCCTGAAGTAGCTTTGAAACCAACAGCCTCACAATAATGGTAACCATGAAAGCCAGCTAAAACCAGAACAACCAGACAGAAAACCAGTAAGAAAAGGGGAATCCCAGTCCGCTCAGCTATGAAATATAGCCAATACTTTATCTACCGTAGAGAACTGTGTTTTGTTGCTGTTGCTGTTATGCAGTCACCCAATTGGGTCCAATTCTCTGTGACTCATGGACTGCAGCACACCAGGCCTCCCTGTCCCTCACCATCTCCCAAAGTGTGCCCAAGTTCATATCCATTGCATCAGTGATGCCAAACAGTCATCTCATCCTCTGATGCCCTCTTGTCCTTCTGCCCTCAATCTTTCCCAGCATCAGGGACTTATCCAATGCGTCAGCTGTTCACATCAAATGACCAAAATACTGGAGCTTCAACTTCAGCATCAGTCCTTCCAATGAGTTTTCAGAGTTGATTCCCCTTAAAACTGACTGGTTTGATATCCTGGCTGTCCAAGAGACTTTTAGGAGTCTTCTCCAGCACCACAGTTCGAAGGCATCAATTCTTTGACATTCTGCCTTCTTTACAGTCCAGCTCTCACAACCGTACATGATCACTAGGAAGACCAGAGCCTTGACTATATGGATGTTTGTTGGCAGAGTGATGTCTCTGGTTTTCAACACATCGTCTAGATTTTTCACAGCTTTCCTGCCAAGAAGCAATTGAATTCTGATTTCATGGTTGCAGTCAATATCCACAGTGATACTAGAATCCAAGAAGAGCAAATCTGTCACTACTTCCACCTTTTCCCCTTCTGTTTTCCATGAAGTAATGGAGCCGGATGCCATGATCTTAGTTATTTTTTTTAATATTTAGTTATAACCCAGTTCTTCATTCTCCTCCTTCACCCTCATCAACAGGCTCTTTAGTTCTTCTCTGCTTTCTGCTATTAGAGTGGTATCATCTGCATATCTGAGGTTGCTGATGCTTCTCCTGCCTATCTTGATTCCAGGTTGTAACTCATCCAGCCCAGCATTTATCATGATGTTCTCAGTGTATAGGTTAAACAAAGAGGGTGATAGCAGGCAGCCCTGCCATACTCCTTCCTCAAGCTTGAATCAATCAGTTGTTCTGTACAGGGTTCAAACTATTGCTTCTTAACCCGTATACAGGTTTCTCAGGAGACAGGTAAAATGGTCTGGTATTCCCATCTCTTTAAGAGCTTTCCACAGTTTGTTATGATCCACACAGTCAAAGGCTTTAGCATAGTCAATGAAACAAGGGCTGATGTTTTTCTGGAATTCCCTAGCTTTCTCTATGATCCAGTGAATGTTGGCAATTTGATCTCTGGTTCCTCTTCCTTTTTTAATTCCACCTTGGACATCAGGAAGCTCTCGGTTCACATAATTCTGAAGCCTACCTAGCATGTGAGACTTTAAGCATGACCTTACTACCATGGGAGATGAGGGCAGCTGTTCAATGGTTAGCACATTCTTAAGTACCACCCTTCTTAGAAACTGACAGGAGGATTGACCTTTTCCAGTTCTCTGGTCACTGATGGCTCTTCCAGATTTGCTGATATGCTGAATGCAACACCTTGATGGCATCATCCTTTAGGGTTTGGAATAGTTCTGGAATTCCATCACATCCACTAGCTTTATTAACAGCAGTGGCTCCTAAGGCCCACTTGACTTCACTCTCCAGAATGTCTGGTTCCATGTGGCTGACCACACAATCATAGTTATCAGTCCATTAAGATCTTTTTGTACAGTTCTGTGTATTCTTTCCATCTCTTCTTGATCTCTTCAGTGTCTACTAGGCCTCTACTGTTTCTGTCATTTATAGAGAAATGTTCAGTTCAGTTGCTCAGTCGTGTCCGACTCTTTGCGACCCCATCACTGCAGCATGCCAGGTCTCCCTGTCCATCACCAACTCCTGGAGTCTACTCAAACTCATGTCCATCAAGTCGGTGAATCTATCCAGCCATCTCATCCTCTGGCATCCCCTTCTCCTCCTGCCCCCAATCCCTCCCAGCATCAGAGTCTTTTCCAGTGAGTCAACTCTTCACATGAGGTGGCCAAAGTACTGGAGTTTCAACTTTAGCATCAGTCCTTCCAATGAACACATAGGACTGACCATCAGAATGGACTGGCTGGATCTCCTTGCAGCCAAAGGGACTCTCAAGAGTCTTCTCCAACACCACAGTGCAAAAGCATCAATTCTTTGGCGCTCAGCTTTCTTCACAGTATAACTCTCACATCCATACATGACCACTAGGAAAACCATAGCCTTGACTAGACAGACCTTTGTTGGTAAAGAAATGTCTCTACTTTTTACTATGCTATCTAGGTTGGTCATAACTTTCCCTCCAAGGAGTAAATGTCTTTTAATTTCATGGCTGCAATCACCATCTGCAGTGATTTTGGAGCCCCCCAAAATAAAATCTGACACTGTTTACACTGTTTCTCCATCTATTTCCCATAAAGTGATGGGACCAGATGCTTTGATCTTAGTTTTCTGAATGTTGAGCTTTAAGCCAACTTTTTCACTCTCCTCTTTCACTTTCATCAAGAGACTTTTTAGCTCCTCTTCACTTTCTACCATAAGGGTGGTATCATCTCCATATCTGAGGTTACTGATATTTCTCCTGGCAATCTTGATTCCAGCTTGTGCTTCATCCAGCCCTGCATTTCTCATGATGTACTCTGCATATAAATTAAATAAGCAGGGTGACAATATACAGCCTTGACATACTCCTTTTCCTATAGGAACCAGTCTGTTGTTCCATGTCCAGTTCTAACTGTTGCTTCCTGACCTGCATACAGATTTCTCAGAGGCAGGTCAGGTGGTCTGGTATTCCCATCTCTTGAAGAATTTTCCAAATTTTGTTGTGATCCACACAGTCAAAGGCTTTGGGATAGTCAATAAAGCAGAAATAGATGTTTTTCTGGAACTCTCTTGCTTTTTCAATGATCCAGTGGATGTCGGCAATTTGATCTCTGTTTCCTCTGCCTTTTCTTAAACCAGCTTGAACATCTGGAAGTTCACGGTTCACGTATTGCTGAAGGCTGGCTTGGAGAATTTTGAGCATTATTTTATTAGCGTGTGAGATGAGTGCAATTGTGTGGTAGTTTGAGCATTCTTTGGCATTGCCTTTCTTTGGAATTAGAATGAAAACTGACCTTTTCCAGTCCTGTGGCCATTGCTGAATTTACCAAATTTACTAACACATTGAGTGCAGCACTTTCACAGCATCATCTTTCAGGATTTGAAATAGCTCAACTGGAATTCCATCACCTCCACTAGCTTTGTTCGTAGTGATGCTTCCTAAGGCCCACTTGACTTCACATTCCAGGATATCTGGCTCTAGATGAGTGATCACACCATTGTGATTATGAAGATCTTGAAGATCTTTTTTGTATAGTTCTTCTGTGTATTCTTGCCACCTCCTAATATCTTCTGCTTCTGTTAGCTTTATACGATTTCTGTCCTTTATCGAGCCCATCTTTGCATGAAATGTTCCCTTGGTATCTCTCATCTTCTTGAAGAGATCTCTAGTCTTTCCTATTCTGTTGTTTTCCTCTATTTCTTTGCATTGATCACTGAGGAAGGCTTTCTTATCTTTCCTTGCTATTCTTTGGAACTCTGTATTCAGATGCTTATGTCTTTCCTTTTCTCCTTTGCTTTTTGCCTCTCTTCTTTTCACAGCTATTTGTAAGGCTTCCTCAGACAGTCATTTTGCTTTTTTGCATTTCTTTTTCATGGGGATGGTCTTGATCCCTGTCTCCTGTACAATGTCACGAACTTCATTCCATAGTTGATCAGGCACTCTATCAGATCTAGTCCTTTAAATCTATTCTCACTTGCACTGTATAATTGTAAGGGATTTGATTTAGGTCATATCTGAATGGTCTACTTTCTTCAATTTAAGTCTGAATTTGGCAATAAGGAGTTCATGATCTGAGCCACAGTCAGCTCCTGGTCTTGTTTTTGTTGACTGTATAGAGCTTCTCCATCTTTGGCTGCAAAGATTATAACCAGTCTGATTCTGGTGTTGACCATCTGGTGATGTCCATGTGTAGAGTCTTTCTTGTCATGTTGGAAGAGGGTGTTTGCTATGACCAGTGCTTCTCTTGGCAAAACTCTACTAGCCTTTGCCCTGCTTCATTCTGTACTCCAAGACCAAATTTTCCTGTTACCCCAGGTGTTTCTTGATTTCCTACTTTTGCATTCCAGTCCCCTATAATTGTGGAGAAGGCAATGGCACCCCACTCCAGTACAATTGCCTGGAAAATCCCATGGATGGAAGAGCCTGGTAGGATGCAGTCCATGGGGTCACAAAGAGTTGGACATGACTGAGTCACTCTTCACTTTGATGCACTGGAGAAGGAAATGGCAACCCACTCCAGTGTTCTTGCCTGGAGAATCCCAGGGACAGGGGAGTCTGGTGGACTGCCATCTCTGGAGTGGCACAGAGTCGGACATGACTGAAGCGACTTAGCAGCAGCAGCAGCCCCTATAATTGGGAGTGAAGGTTAAATGAGAAAATGCATGTCACACCTTAGCACAGTGCCTGGTAGATAATAAGTAAGTAAGAAAGATACTAAGAAAATTACCATGCATTTAATCATGTTCCATACCAAATGCAGAGATTTCCACAGATTAACTTGTATACTGTCACATATCCTTTTTGAGTTAAAATCTTTTTTTTTTTTTAATAACAAGATTTCTATACTTTCTTCCTCTTATACTCAAGAATCTTCACAGCTTCCAATGGACATATTTTCTTTTTAGGAATGAAGGAAAATTCTCCCATTATTGAGCCATTCTTTTATGTAGTTTGACAAAATTGCATGTAATTTATACTTTAAAAAGATACAGTTCTGCAAATATTCAATATTCTGCTCATTTGATGTTGAATTGTAGATGTCAAGTATTCCGTTTATAATAAAAACATAATAATATGTTTTATTATACTTTGTTGGAAAGGAAAAATTGTACATTTTTAGAATGTTTTTATGAGTAAATTTAAAATACTGAAAATAAAAATTAAGAAAAAGATTCCTATGTGCTGATGGAGACAGTTATGCCAACAAGTAATGAAGAGTTTTCCCCACAGTGATTTCTACAGCTGAGTTGGAGGAGAGGGTAACACGTTCAGATATCATACAGAACTGTCTCCAGGAAAAGAACAGGCAGTCTAAGAGAATGTAGTTGCTAGCTGCGTTTGTAATAACACTGAAAATGTAAAAAAAAAAAAAAAAAAAAAATCAGCAACCTGAGAGACAGGCAGGATTTCATGACTTACCCCAATTTTATCAGAGAATATCACTGTCACAGGAGGTTAAATCACTTGACTAACATACAGATTCCACATCTCATTCTTCATCTCATCCTCTCTCCTTTTACATTTTGTCTCTCCTTGACCTTTTATGTCATTAGAAAAGACAGACCTGATTTTCCTCTCATTTCAGTGACTCAGCACTCCTCAAAATGTCAAAGTTCTCCTTGTTATGGTCCAGGTAAGTACAAGGAAAATACTCCAAGGATTCAAGATAAAAATTTTAGGAAGGATCCAATATTTATTTTTTATTTTTCTAAGGCTAAGCTTGGGCAAACAATCTATTTTAAATTCTCCTCTCAAACATCCAAATAAAATAATTATTATCACACCTTTTTAGCTGAAACATTCAATTTTTACTCTGAAAGTTCAATGCCCAGTAATCCACACTGAAGATATGAGCCCCCCTCATGTGTATGGCAGGTAAGCTGCTGGAGATTTCATGGAACAATATCCAGATGCCAAGGCCACGGTAACACAGAAACAGAAAATGACTTCATTTCCAGTAGGGATGGTACTTAAATATTCTAATTATCCTGGAAAACTACTCCATTAAGAAATCTAAAGATAAAAACAAGACCTAGTATCAAAACCTACGATTAGCATTTAAAGATAATTGACATATTATCCAGGCAATCAGCAATTCCTCTGGATAAAGATGCTTACCATTTCTCAATTAATCTGTTAGCAGATGTTTCTTCTAGATCTGTATTCCTTTTTACACAGGCAACAAATAATTATTAAGAATCTATTTCTTCTCAGTTTCAAAAAGGAGCAAATTACTAATATACAAAACAACATGGACGGATTTCAAAAGCATTATGCTAAGGGAAAGAAGACAGGCACAAAAGACTACCCACTGTATGAGACCATTTATATGATATTCTAGAAAAGGCAGCACTATAGGAACAGAAAACAAGTTTATTTCCAGAGCTGGGGATGAAAACAAAGTG
>SJYC01138605.1:0-27116 GCA_006408675.1 Madoqua kirkii
ATCCTGGTAAAAACTACATGACTCCATATGTTTGTCAAAACACATGAAAATATGCCTGTCAAAATTTAAATTGCATTGTGCGTCAATTATTTTGCAATTATAAAAAGAAGAATCAGTTACAAAATCCTAACACACACACACCAAATCACAAAGAACCAACCATACATCAGAGGGGAGCTTAGCATTGGAAATGAAATGTGAACAAGATACACAGAGTCCTTGATCTCAGGAGCTTGTACCTAGGGAGGCAAACAGACTTTTTAAAAACAATCACAGGGGCTTCCCTGGTGGTTCAGTGGTTAAGAATATGGTGGCCAGGGGACATGGGTGGCAGGTGACACAAGATCAGTCCCTAATCCAGGAAGTTTCCACTAAGCGCAAGCTAGAACTGAGGTCCAAACACCCAAGAGTCCATGCCCTGCAAGACAAGAAACCACCGCAAGAAGCCCACACACCGTAACCAGAGAACAGCCCCCTCTCACTGCACCTACAGAAAGCCCTCGCACAGCAAAAAGACCCGGTGCAGCCAAAACCAAAATTTTTAAAAATAAAATAAAGATAATCACAGAAAAATATATAATCACAAATCTGAGTCAGTACAAGAGGTCCGTGAGAAGAGATGATATACAGAGACCCAAATGAAACCTTTGTGAATTATACGGATTTTATTTGAAAGGTTTCAAGTGACAAGACTTATCTAGAGCTCAGAGGAAAGCAGGTCTTTCATTTTATCACTTGAATCCTAGAAACGGAAAACAGCCACAGTTTTTCTGAAAGACTAAAAAACAGAGACTAGAGAAGTCTGTTAAGCCAAAAGGAATCTCCTCATATTAAAATTCCAGGACACTTCCACTCGCTCCCTGGACAAGGGAACAAATTGTGTGTGAGATTGTTACTCACAGAAAAGGCAGCTTTAATTAAGCTCATTTGTATGTTATTAATAAAAACGTGTAATATTTATGAGCTTGATTCTTGTCTGCTCCTTGCCTCTCATTCTGTTTAATTAGCTGTGTGTAGGAGGTCTGAATTGCAAGAGCCTCTTTATTTTACAGTGATATTCCCAGTACAGTTTGAGATGCATTTGAAACATAACAAAGAGAAAATCAAATTGTTCCTTTGGCCCTAATATAAAAGAAAGTCTGTGGGTTCACACCTTCACTAAAATTGCTCCCTCATTTGAATTACATTCTATCCATGGTGGTTAATTTGAGAAAGAACTTGCCCCATGGGTAGAATATTTTCAGAATTACCAAAAAAGAAAATTCAATCCATTATTGAGTATTGTGAAAATAAATAAGCAGACACTTAAATTTATCACCATATGTATGTGCACAAATACATATACACACATGCATTCATATGTATCTCACATACACATTTTTTAAATTATTTTATTTTAATTGCGGGCTAATTACTTTACAATATCATAGGAGAAGGCAATGGCACCCCAGTCCAGTACTCTTGCCTGAAAAACCCCATGGACGGAGGAGCCTGGAAGGCTGCAGTCCATGGGGTTGCTGAGGGTTGGACACGACTGAGCGACTTTACTTTCACTTTTCACTCTCATGCATTGGAGAAGGAAATGGCAACCCACTCCAGTGTTCTTGCCTTGAGAATCCCGGGGATGGAGGGCTGCCATCTATGGGGTCGCACAGAATCGGACACGACTGAAGAGACTTAGCAGCAGCAGCAGCAGTGGTTTTGCTATACACTGACATGAATCAGCCATGGGTGTACATGTGTCTCCCATCCTGAACACCCCTCCCAGCTTCTTCCCCAACCTATCCCTATGGGTTGTCCCAGTGTACAAGTTTTGAGTGTCCCTGCTTCATGCATCAAACTTGGACTGGTCACCTATTTCACATTGGTAATATATATGTTTCAATGCTATTCTCACAAATCAACCCTCCATCGCCTTCTCCCACAGAGTCCAAAAGTCTGTTCTTTGCATTTGTGTCGCTTTTGCCCTCTTACATATTGGATCATTGTTACCATCATTATAAATTCTATATATACGCATTCAGTTCAGTTCAGTCACTCAGTCGTGTCCAGCTCTTTGCAATCCGATGAACTGTAGCACATCAGGCCTCCTTGTCCATCACCAACTCCCAGAGTTCACTCAAACTCACATCCATCGAGTCAGTGATACCATCCAGCCATCTCATCCTCTGTCGTCCCCTTCTCTTCCTGCCCCCAATCCCTCCCAGCATCAGGGTCTTTTCCAATGAGTCAACTCTTCGCATGAGGTAGCCAAAGTATTAGAGTTTCAGCTTTAGCATCAGTCCTTCCAATGAACAACCAGGACTGATCTCTTTTAGAAGTGCATTAATATATTGTAATTGTGTTTTTCTTTCTGACTTACTTCACTCTGTATAACAGGCTCCAGTTTCATCAACCTCATTAGAACTGACTCAAATCCAATCTTTTTATAGCTGAGTAATATTCCAATGTGTATATATACCATGACTTTCTTTTCCATTCATCTAACAGTGGACATCTAGGTTGTTTCCATGTCCTAGCTATCGTACAGTGCTTCAGTGAATATTGGGGTACACTTGTCTCTTTCAATTCCGGTTTCCTCAGTGTGCATGCCCAGTAGTGGCAATGCTGGGTCATATGACAGTTCTATTTCCAGTTTTTTAGAGAATCTCCACATTGTTCTCCACATTGGCACCTGGTTGCAACAGTTTGCATTCCCACCAACAGTGTAAGAGAATTCCCTTTTCTCCACATCCTCTTTAGCATTTATTGTTTGTAGACTTTTTGATGGCAGACATTCTGACCTGCATGAGATGGTACCACATTGTGGTTTTGATTTGCGTTTCTCTGATAATGAGTGATATTGAGCATCTTTTCAAGTGTTTGTTAGCCATCTGTGTGTCTTCTTTGGAGACGTGTCTGTTTAGTTCTTTGGCCCATTTTTTGATTTGAGTCCTTTAACTTTCTGATATTGAGCTACATGGGCTGCTTGTATATTTTGGAAATTAATTATTTGTCAGTTTTTTTGATTGCTATTATTTTAAAAGAAGACATACAGATGGATAACAAACACATGAAAAGGTGTTCAACATCACTCATTATCAGAGAAATGCAAACCACAACGAGGTACCATCTCATACCAGTCAGAATGGCTGCTATCAAAAAGCTCACAAGCAATAAGTGCTGGAGAGGGTGTGGAGAAAAGGGAACCCTCTTACATTGTTGGTGGGAATGCAAACTAGTACAGCCACTATGGAGAACAGTGTGGAGATTCCTTAAAAAAAAACTGGAAATAGAACTCCCATACAACCCAGCAATCCCACTTCTGGGCATACACTTTCTTTTTTTTTTTTTTTTAGTTATTTTTTTAATTAAAGGATAATTGCTTTACAGAATTTTGTTGTTTTCTGTCAAACATCAACATGAGTCAGCCATAGGACAAACACATGTATTCTTAAGGAAAAAAAAGTTCCGCTTTTTTTGTAAAGTTGATTAATGAAATCTATACCTTTAAGCACCTCAAACATGAACTCACTGCAAAAGAAGAAAATAGGAGTATAATTAAAATAATAATGACATTTACTTGGCCCTGTATGCCAGGCATTCTTCTATGAGCGTTTACACATATTGACTCATTTTGTCCATGGGATTTTCCAGGCAATAGTACTGGAGTGGGTTGCCAATACCTTCTCCAGGGGATCTTCCTGACCCAGATCTTCCTGACCCAGGGATCAAACCCAAGTCTCTCGCATTGTAGACAGACGCTTTACCACCTGAGCCACCAGGGAAGCCCTTTAAGCTCTCAGCACTCCTATAAGATGAACACTTTTATCACCAGTCTCATTTAAAATGGGAAATGAGACTTCAAGAGGCTAAGGAACTTACATGACTAAGTTAAGTAAGAGCAGAGGTGGGGTTGGAACCCAAGATGCTGGCATGCTCCCTTGCTTCAGTTGTATCTGACTCTTTGTGACCCCATGGACCGCAGCCTGCCAGTCTCCTCCGTCCATGGGATTCTCCAGGCAAGAATACTGGAGTGGGTTGCCGAGTCCTCCTTCCAGGGGATCTTCCTGACCCAGGGATCGAACCCATGTCTCCTGCACTGCAGGCATATCCTTTACCACTGAGCCACCAGGCAAAGAACCCAAAATATTTGGCTCTAAATAGATTTCTGGATTCTGTTAGCTATGTGTCAGCTGCATCAGTTAGGTATAGCACATGTTTTGACACCCAGAGAAGTAGTTTTGCTTAACACTAAAGCCACTGTAGATGTGTAGGTCTTAGATTTCTATCATGAATTAATTTTGTTTATTCCTAATCAGAGATATATATCCTTCTTATAAGAAAACCTTAGAGTAAGTAATATAACTATCAAATAGCATAATTATGAATCCAAACACTGGAAAATCAAAGTTCCTTGAATTTTTACATGGTATTCAAAAAAGGTGGAGTGGGGCTAAGCACTGGGGTGGGTAAGGACATTTATTAGCTATGCTACCATTTTATTGACTTAAAAATTTTCAGTAACACAGACACTGAGTTCAGCTACTTCTGCGTCTCAGTGTGGACCTGCGAAATTTAGTCCTCACTCCTTGACTCCATCTCTGCACCTCCTCCTTGCATGTCGGGTGTTTTTCAGGCCACAGTGGGGCCTGAGGCTATAGCGGCCCAGGTTTCTCGGCTTCCCTTCCTTAGCTCATCTTCCTTCTCTCAAGAAGACCCACCAGTAGGTAGTCTTCTTTTGCACATACACTTCCCTCCACACCTTTTCGATCTCTAATTACAGTTCCCTCTGCCCAGTTCCCTGAAATCTCAGTTGGTAAAGAATCCACCTGCAATGCAGGAGACCCTGGTTCGATTCCTGGGCTGGGAAGATCCCCTGGAGAAGGAAAAAGCTACCCATTCCAGTATTCTGGCCTGGAGAATTCCATGGACTATACAGAAAGAGTCGGAAAGAGTCGGACATGACTGAGTGACTTTCACTTTCACACTTTCTGTCTAGCTAGACTTCCCTAGTGGCTCAACAGTAAAGAACCTGCCTGCAATGCAGGAGATGCGGGAGATGTGGGTTTAATCCTGGATCGGGAGGACTCCCAGTGCTGGAAATGGCAGCTCACTCCAATATCCTTGCCTGGAAAATCCAAGGGACAGAGGAGCCTGGCGGGCTACAGTCCACGGTCTGACCAAGGGCTGGATGTAGACTCGCGTGCACGCACTGCCAGTCAAGACCACCAGCACTCCCCCACCTAGAAAACGCACTGCTGATGTGACACCCTGGTTTCAGTTCCCTCTCTGGAATTTCAGCATGCCATTTCCCCCTTGTGCTATGCAATAGAAAATCACAGTATGGAATTCGAAGATGACATTTTCTCATGTCAAGTGAGATTGAACAACCTCTTGAATGGGCATTTTACTTGGATGGCATGGCCAAATCCTATGACAAGCAGTGGCTACTGAACTTGGGACAAATTCAGTGGGAAGGTAAAATGAAAGACATTGTCCCAACAGAAAGAGCAGTAAATCTAATAAGGCCTTTGGCAGTGTTTGGGGTAAACAATAGATTTCAGTCCGACAAGACTAGGTTGTATTTGTTGAATACTAAATGGGCATTGTTGTCAAACAGAGAGAGAGGGGTTCTTAAAACAAAGTATCTGTCTTTAAAGCAAGCCTACGTATTCTTTGTTCTAACTGGGAGTTTACATACATACAAATGATGAAATGTGGCAAAACGTCCTCACACAAACTGAACACGTAAGTGTTGATTAAAAGGATGTAGGGCCAACCAGGCTTCCAAAACTGATTGGGTTTTGAAACAAGTTTTGAAGATGGTGATGGAAAGCAACTAGCCCAGAAGTGGAGAATTTCTAGAGGTTATATAATAAGAAGCTGTTCAGAAACCTGATGTGGTTAGGCTGAAATTTTGATAGCTGGTTGTTAAGTATGTAAGATAGTTATTTCAAAGATGCCAACGAGTTTTTTCTGCTAGTTTTATACTTTTAAAACTTAGCCAGAAATGGAGGCATCGTGCATCGTGGGTGGGCAAGAGATTCTCTTTTGTCTTGGATAAAATTCTTGGAGCATTTGAGTACGTGAAAAGAAACCCTAAATTCAAGGCCAGCATGGAAAACATGAGACCATGAAGGGTAAACTACTCTGTACGATTTCATCAAAGGTTGTCCTCAATGTGGACTGAGTGCTCTCTGGGAGAAGAAGGGACTTCCATACCTCTCTAGAGCCAGGGAAGGCCCGATGGCCTGGGCCACTAGGCCAGGCAGAAGAGACAGGTCAAAGCCACAGTGTGGGAAGGCGCCCATGCGGCCAGCCCAGTCTGACTCCCTGCGACCCCGTGGACTGCAGCCTGCCAGGCTCCTCTGTGCATCCATCCAGCAAATCCTGACCAGTTTTCTTAAACTGGCCCCTGCAACATCGCAGCAGGACTGGGCTTAGAGGAAGTGTGAAAGATTCAGAGAACAGTAAGAGGCCTCGTCTGAGTGGCCTGACCAATGAACTCTAGTGATAGCGAGCTCTCAGGTTACTTTTCCTTTTCTGCAGAGTAATTCTCTCCTGTCACCCTCAAGTCATTGGTAACGTTTTATAAACTAGGTCGCCTGGCCTTAGAAGGGCTGAGAAAGTGAACTGTGTCCACACTGAGAGATTCTCAGCAGCCAGGACAAGCAGTTATGACATCTCCAGAGTCCATCCACAGAAAAGCCTAGAACACTAAGCCAGACTTGAGAGCCCATTAAAGGCTAGACTTCTTGATAATTTGGGAGTGCCAAGGGGGCCTGTAAATTGTCATTAGGTATTAAATAGAAGGTTAAGCCCTGGAGCCTGGAGAACTTGTGATTTATCAGGATATCCTGAGATACATCAGTATAGAAAATAGATAAACTCGCATAGCATTTATATTTTAATTAGAAAGACAGGCAATAATTAAATAAAGCAAGTGATAAGTACTATTTAGATTAAAAAAAAAAGAAAAACTACTGTGAAGGAGACATGTTACTGAGACCATAAAAGTCCAGATTCGGAATTTTATAAATTAAAAGCACAGAGATGCACCACTCATTGGAAATCCACGGGGGTGAGCACTAGCTCTTATAATTAGCTGTAATTAGCTGCAAAACCCAGAGTACAGGTAACTTCTCTGAGCCACAATTTCATCGCCTACATAAGTGAAAGAAATTAGATTGAACCAATTCTAAGATAAATAGGAAAACTTTAAAAAAGACTGAAAGGAAAAGCTGAAGGAAAAAGCAAGCCATTGTAGTAAACAGCAATTTCTCAAAAGGTCTGTAGCCATATGCCCTACTACGGTACCTTATTTTATTATGATTATCATAGATATATTTTTACCCACCTTCTTAGGAATTCACAATGCTTTCGTGACTAACCCCTCTGCTTCACAGTAGCTTCTTTTTTATTTTAATAGTACTTATCTCTTGCTTTAATTATGAGAACTTGCCTGTTTCCTTTACTGATCTTTTTTCAACATTTAACACAGTATTTTGGATTACCTTTTAGATCAGACACTGAAGTGGTTAAATTTTACATATTACAGTAAATAATAACCCCAAAGCAAAATATTACGATTCCCTAGCTATGCTTTCAGTTACCAACCATGCACAGACTAATTCTACTGGAGAGATTTGTCTCCAGTGAAAAGTGTCCGATCAGACACGGAGTCGCGCCCCAGGTTCCCACAAGACAGCTACTTTATGAAGTCAGGCACTGGACAATTTCTGGTAACCTTTTTTTTAAATTTGCATTTCTCTTTAATGATCTGAGACCTTAATAACACAGAAAATACCAGGAGAATTCCATGCTGGGTTGAGCGGGAATGGGGACAAAGCTGAAAGCCTGTTACGGCACCTGGTCTCATGAGATCACATCGCCATCACCCCCTCCATCAATAATTAACAGCAATGAAGTTCTTATTGTAATTAAGGCACAATAGCATGAATTTAAAACACCAAAGAACAACTTCTGAAGCAAATAAAAAATGAACCCTGCACTCAGAGAGAAAAAGACCAATATCTGGCTTGCTGAGCCTATTCCTAGGACTTAAGAGATTTCAAAGTTCCAGCTAAAGCGCTCAGGCCACTGGCTCCTAACTTTTATCAGGAATACAAACAGTTCCATCTGATCAATAATATTGGTGAGTTTACCCATGAAAGCACCAATGTTTGCAATTAAAACTAAACTCAGCTCCTTCCAACTATTTTTTTAAGAGAAAAATGGGCCATGAACTGGTGTTGGGAGAAACCCAAAGGGAGAGAAGAAAGTTGTGCAATGTCCATAGATTTTCCAAATAGACATAACACACATTGAGGTAAATTCTACAGAGATAACTTCAAAAATTTATTATTTACAGAGATGACCTCAAAAATTCCAGCATTAGGTCTGAAGCACTGTAGAATACTACTAGGGTAATAGAATACTCTGAAACTCGAGCAGGTGTTAGAGAGAGCTATGCTGCAGGGGTATATACTTTCCAGAACCGAGCCCAAGAGTCACACCCCTAGTTTTACCAAAGACCTTCTTTTTCCCACAGCAAAAAATAACACTTCACATGAAAAACATTCCTTCTAGTCCACAAGTTCGTCAAGAGTAATTTGTTTAGATAAAAGCTGTAGAGCTCACTATAAGAAGCAGGAATCAACTTGTATCCATATACGATTTGTTTTTTCATTCAAAAACATCTTCCCACTCAGCTGCAACTTGCATGGACACCTTTCCATGAATTGCCTTTCACCCTCTGTACACACACACACACACACACACACACACACAGTGCTTCAGGACTAGCTAATACATGTTTAGGATGACATAACTAATATGCTCTATGTCCACACAGAATACTCACTCTTATGATATATGCCAAGCACCAATCTGCCATTCAAAGCCTTAGTCTTGTTCTGTTTTTAGCTATTCATCTTGATATTTCTTTTCCCATTACTCCTTCACTCTTTCAGCTCCAGCGTCTGGTATAATTTTGACTCTTCACAACAGTGATTCCAGTTCTAATCTTAGTCTCAAATCACTTGGGACTCCATCATACTACTTCAGCTCTGTCCTCACATCTTCACATCAACTCTAGGCCAATAAAAAGAATCTGGATTTCCCATAAGTCTTATGTTCTCCTTTCAACTAACAGACATTTTTTTTAAATTTTTGAAACTTAAAAATGGAGTCAAAACATTTTTGGTTATTGGAAACCAGAAAATATAACAACTGAATTCACTGTACTGAAGACTATTAAAATTAGTAAGAATGGTTGATCCTGAAAAGTTATATAGCTATGCTAGCCCTGCAGCTTGGTTTTTAGTATGTAATAGGTACTGTTATTTTGCTTCCTGAAGCAATAGCGCTTTGGAAAAAATATTAATTGATAAAATTACCATAAATACTCTGCTTGCTAGAAATGTAGTCAGAGCTTAAATTTGCTCTTTTACATTTCAACCAGTGGTTTTCCTTGGTGCCAAGGTTTCTGATAATGAGATTTTTTTTTAAGAAAGTCATTAAAAGTCTCTGGTATAATCCACATAACAATAAAAGCATCCATGGATGCTAACTACCATGCTGGGAATAGGTTAATATCTCATTTTCATTCAAGTGTTGGTTGAGAAATCTCTATATGTCAAGGCCCTGAGATATGCACAGAAGTTTCAACAATAAGACACACTAGTCTCCTTAAGGGCTTTATAACCCAATGGAAGAGACAAGTAATGAGCAGCCAAGGACAATACAATGTGACATGATCAGGTGTTAAGGTAGCACGTAAGTGGGATAACCCACAAGTAAGCCCAGGTCATGCTGGGTTCTAATTTAAGGGGCTTCCCTGGTGGCTCAGACAGTAAAGAATCCACCTGCAATGCAGGAGATCCAGGTTTGATTCCTGGGTCAGGAAGATCCCTGGAGAAGGGAATCGCAACCCACACTAGTATTCTTGCCTGGGAAATTTTCTAGACGGAGGAGCCTGGCGGGTTACAGTCCACGGGGTCACAAAGACTTGGACACAACTGAGAGACTCACACTTCCACTTCACTTCCAAGGTGGAAGATGAGGGGGGACATGTATTGATTATCTGCTGATCTAACAAAAGAGCACAAATTGAGCAGCTTCTAGCAACACCCATTTATCACCTCACACTTCTGCAGGTTAGAAATCCAAGTGCACTTTCACTGGTCCTCTGATCAGGGTCTCAAGAGACTGAAATCAAGGTGTGTTCAGGCTGGGAGGTTATCTAGTGGCTTTAGAGAAGAATTCACTTCCTTATTCAAACTATTGGCTGAATTCATTTCCTTGCACTCGTAGGACTGAAGTCCCTGGTCCCTTACCAGCTGTCAGCCAGGAGCTGTTCTCACCTCCTAAAGGCTGCCCACATCCCTTGGCACAAGTATTTTTCCATCCTCAAAGCCAACAATGCTGTGTCCAGTGCCCCTCTGAACTCTTAATCTCTCCCACTCTCCTGTCTCCTACTTTGGCCTCATCTGCCACTAGCCAAAGAAAGCTCTTTGTTTCTAAGAGCTCCTGTGATTACAGTGGGCCTACCAGATAATCCTGTATGACCTCCTTATTTTAGGATCAACTGTGCAGTGTAACATAACACGCAGAGAAATCTTATCACATTCATGGGTTCTAGGGACCAGGGACGCGGCATCTTTGGGAGACCATTTTATTATTTTTAATTAATTTTTATTGCAATAGAGTTGATTTACAATGGTGTGTTAGTTTCCATTGTGCAGCAAAGTGAATCAGGTGTACATATATATATAGCCACTCTTTTTTAGATTTTTTTCCCGCAAGGTCATCACAGAGTATTAAGTAGAGTTCCCGGTACTATATTGTAGGTTCTTATTAGTTATCTATTTTGTATATAATCACGGTTCAATTCCTAGGTCAGGAAGATCCCCTGGAGTAGGAAATGGCAGCCCACTCCAGTATTCTTGCCTGGAAAACTCCATGGACAGTGGAGCTTGGAGGGCTACAGTCCCTGGGACAGCAGAGAGTCAAACACAGCTAAGGCCTGTGGGAAGATGCCTGAAGGTGGAACAAAGCCCAGCCCAGTCCAGAAGAGCAAAGAGGGCGGTGGAGTTGACAGAGGCGACTCACGGTCTACCTTGCTGGAAGGGCATGCACTGCCTCCTCCGACCTCAGTCTCTCTGCCATTAAAGTGTGGTCCGAAAGTGAAAGTCGCTCAGTCCTGTCTAACTCTTTGCAACCCCATGGCCCATAAAGTCCATGGAATTCTCTAGCCAGGATAGTGGAGTGGGTGGCCTTTTCCTTCTCCAGGGGATCTTCCCAATTCAGGGATTGAACCCACGTCCCTCGCATGGCAGGCACAAGCTGAGCCACAAGGGAAGCCCTAAAGACTACAATTAAAAAAAAAAAAAAAAAAGAGTCAAATAAAGCTGAGTCGTCATCATTTTCTGCCTCAAGTAAAAAGAGCCCAGATCTCTCTAAAGCAATGGGAATGATGGAGTCCCAGATGCTCCTCCTGACCCTGCTGATGGTGAAGATGGAGAAGAGCCTGTCTACGCAGAACAGGCAGAAAAGAACCTACAATTAATGTGCAAAGAGAAGGAGAAACTCCAGAAAAAGGCTTAGGAGCTGAAGCGCAGACTTCTCCTCTGCCAGAGGAAGAGGGAGCTGGTGGATGTCCCCGATGTGCAGGTCGCGATGCTGAGCCCCTTTGAGGTCGTGGCCAGCCGCTTCCAGAGCAGTACAAAGCGTGCACAACAGCCCTGGGCACCGTGCGTCAGGAGCTGGCCGTGCAATCCGTCCACCCAGATGGCGACAGGCAGCTCTTCTTAGACAAGTTGCAGCGGGAATGGATGGCCACACACCGTCTGCTGGGATAACTTGGCATCGGCAGCTCAGAAGAAAAGGCGAAGGCATTGGACCTGATGAGGGAACGCAGGGAGTTGACCCAGAAGCACCTGGAGCTGCGAAGGAGCTTCGGCCAAGTTCTGAAACTCTCCGCTGGGGCAAGTAAGGAGGCAGCCTTAGTCAACCAGAGGCCTGGGAAGAGGCCCAGAGCCCCTAGGCCCCCAGCCGTTGATCTTTTGATTCCCAAGGAGGCCACTGGTGGAGAAACTTGGGGAGAGGTCAGGAGCCTCTAGGCCCACGAAGAGCTGTGACTCCACATGCAGGTTGTGTCCCTGATCCAAGTGGGGAATTCCTGTGCCCCGTGGGGAAGGAAGCATGTTTTGTGCCCCTTCTTCGGGGGCACAGGGAACCTGCAGCGACCCACCTGTGATGTTCTGAAAACTTGAGCACCGTATGCACTTAGCCTAGCCATAAGTTATTTTTGTGTGATAATCTCATTTGATAATTTAACAAATAAAAACTATTTTGCAATGAAAAAAAAAAAAGGCAGGAGCCGCGGTGTGAATATGTCAACCCCAATCTGGGAGGCTGTTTTAGAAATTCTGTTACCAGAGGCCTCTAACCAACTTCATTCTTGAATGACAGCAATTTATATATACAATGCACTCGATACAGATTTTTTTTACAGTGAAGCCTTGTTTTCCTCAAAGATAAGGTCGCTTGAAAAATCAGGGTTGTATGAATAGTCGTGAATCTTAGAACTAGAAGAGTCTTCAAAAGATTATCTTTGAAGCACATAACAAACAGCTATCTTAATTTTATACTGAAGGTGCCTAAATCCAGAGAGAGGAAAGGAAACACACTCAGCACCACCCCCAGCAGCAGAAAGACAGCAGAACCTCCCTGGCCACTGGCAAGTTCCCTCAGATCCTCCCCAGAGCCGTGGAACTCCTCACTGTTGGCATTGTGCATCAGTGAGCTGCTCTGTTTAAACACAAGCCAGCATCTCTTGCAGCAAACCCAAAGATTCAGACTTTCCTCGTCTAGTTTTGTGCCCCTTCTTCGCTGGCACAGGGAACCTGCAGCGACCTACCTGTGATGTTCTGAAAACTTGAGCACCGTATGCACTTAGCCTAGCCATAAGTTATTTTTGTGTGATAATCTCATTTGATAATTTAACAAATAAAAACTATTTTGCAATGAAAAAAAAAAAAGGCAGGAGCAGCAGTGTGAATATGTCAACCCCAATCTGGGAGGCTGTTTTAGAAATTCTGTTACCAGAGGCCTCTAACCAACTTCATTCTTGAATTACAGCAATTTATATATACAATGTACTCGATACAGATTTTTTTTACAGTGAAGCCTTGTTTTCCTCAAAGATAAGGTCGCTTGAAAAATCAGGGTTGTATGAATAGTCGTGAATCTTAGAACTAGAAGAGTCTTCAAAAGATTATCTTTGAAGCACATAACAAACAGCTATCTTAATTTTATACTGAAGGTGCCTAAATCCAGAGAGAGGAAAGGAAACACACTCAGCACCACCCCCAGCAGCAGAAAGACAGCAGAACCTCCCTGGCCGCTGGCAAGTTCCCTCAGATCCTCCCCAGAGCCGTGGAACTCCTCACTGTTGGCATTGTGCATCAGTGAGCTGCTCTGTTTAAACACAAGCCAGCATCTCTTGCAGCAAACCCAAAGATTCAGACTTTCCTCGTCTGAGTGTCTTTCCTGCGTATACTCATTTAGGGCCCAGTTAAAAATCAAATATGTGCTTATATTTAGGTAAAATATCACTGATTCAATGGACACAAGCTTGAGCAAGCTCCGGGAGATGGTGAAGGACAGGGAAGCCTGGCGTGCTGCAGCCCATGGAGTCGCAAAGAGTCGGACACAATTGAGCTACTGAACAACAAGTCATGCTTTTTAAAGCATGGGCTCTGCAGGCAGACTTGAGTATCAGTTGACCTTCCTTCAGGAAGTTTCTTAACCTCTTCTCTGTAAAATGGGTATGATACTACTACCCATCACATAGGGCTACTTGGAGGAGTAATGGAGATAGCACATGAACATTTTTCACTTACCATAGTGACAAGACAATTATTATTATTTACTAGATCTCCACAGGGGTTTTTCACAACAGTAATTGCATTAACTGCCCTCTTCTACGGCCATTTCTACTGCTATCTGATTAGAGGAAATGGCCTTACCCTCTTTTTTCCTACTCCCCTGGCATCAGTTTAATTGAATAAAACCAAGAAACTGCAATTTAAGTCTTACACATACACTGTAAAAACACTACCTCTGCCACTCCTCTGCTCAGAAGCACACAAGTCCCTTTGGTCTTCAGAGGAGTTTAATAGTGATATGCAAAGCTGATCACTGGGGGTGATCAACTGTACCAGGAATGAGGGATTTCAGGGATATGGGAACTTCAGTGATAAAACTGAGATGATCCCAGGTAAAATGGGACTGCTGTTTACCCTAGGAGAGGCTGCCTTTGTGATCTTGGGTAGGTTACTAATCTTTCTGGGTCTCAGTTTCCACATACAGAGATTACAGCAACCCTCCTTCACAGAGCTGTTTTTTGGTTTGTTTTGAAGAGAAAATGAGTTAATACATAAAGTGCTTAGGATCATGCCTAGTATAGAGTAAATACTCAATAAAAGTTGGTTATTATTATGAGTACTAACCACTAAAGGGAGACATGAATAAACTAACATATAAGGACATGGCAGAGAGCCTGGAGTCTCATGAAGTCCTTATAGCCCAAAAGTGGAGCCCCTGGAAAGATGTTTTTACCCCTGCATCACTGTGTCATAATTCTCCAAGAGACCATGAAAACAAAGAAAAACAAGAATATTCTGTTATCTGAGGAAAGAATAATGAGAGAAATAGTAATGAAAACTACCCTAAGCTGCCATTTCATTAGATTAAAACCAAAACCAACAAAAACAAACCAAAAAAAAAAAAAAGGCAGAAATTTGGCTACACGCAATTACTTAAATTGAAGGGAACAGGCCGTCTCACACTGTACCAGCCAGTTGTAAAATGGTCAGGTTGCCTGGAAGGACATCTGCCAACATCCATCAAAATCACAGATACCTGAACTACGATGCTGCTTCTGAGAACCTCTCTTATGGGTCCTCTTACACATCACATCATGGATCCATGTACAAGGTCATCCACTGAGAACAGTTTGTTATAACAAAACCTAGAAACAATCCAAATGTCCAAAAATAGGGGACAGCCATACAGCAGAATATGACATGGAACAAAAAAAAAACCAGAACAAAGAGCTCTCTGTGTATTAATGTGGAAAGATCTCCAAATATATTTCGTTATTGTTGTTTAGTCATCAAGTCCTGTCTGACTCTAAGACCCCATGGATTTGGCACCCCAGACTCCTCCATCCTCCGCTGTCTCCTGGAGCTGGCTCACACTCATGCCGTTGAGTCAGTGACACTCTCCAACAACTTTATCCTTTACTGCTCCCTTCTTCTTTTGCCTTCAGTCTTTCCCAGAATCAGGGTCTTTCTCTAATGAGTCCAAATATATTATTCGGTAGCAAAAAAATAAAGCATATATATAATATGCTGTCTTTTTTGGGGAAAAAGGAAATAAATATATAAATATACATATATAAATTCACATATGCTTATATATGCATAAAGAAATACTGAAAGAATAAGAGAATAATTAAAATGACTATTTCTTAAGGGCAGAAAAAAATAGAGTAGATGGAAATGGGGTAGTAACAAAATATCTCCTTAGCTCTTTATATTTCATTTTTATTTTGGCATCTCTAAATATCTTACCCACAAAAAGACCGAGTTTTTAAAAATGTGAAAAATCAAGAGCTCTTTATCTATATTATCCACTGAAAGATTAGTATCACTCTCTTCTACGAAATGTCTCATTTGAGAAAACAGGAAGTTGCGCTGAAAACAATGTTGTACTCCATCCACCCAAACAAATAAAGCAAAGATTTCTGACATGTGACTTTTAGGACCACCCCTCATCCTGCCAAACAGAAAGGAACAGAGGGGTTGTTCTGAGGGGACTGCTTCATGAATACATCCCCCTCTCAGCCCAGTGGCGTGGACCAGCATCTGAGGGGACAGAGGATGCTGCGTGTTTTCCTTTCTCAGCCAGGAGGAAGTTTCATCATCCCATCATCTTCCACTCCCGCGTTAGGAGCTCTGTTCTGCTTTCTATGTTAATTGGAATCGGCTGCTTTGGGCTCTGACACAGGCATTTAGCACTAGCAGTCAATTGCTCTTTCCTCAGCCATCTGGCAAAAGAGTTGAAACCAGCAATTTTCTGAGTCAGAATTAGACATCTGAAAAAGAATGTGCACAGAGGCAAACCCCTCAGCAGCGTGGCATGAAAGAAAGAGGCAGGTAGAGGGACGAGAGGCTACAGACCCCACTGGAGTAACGTGATCTCAAAGAGGAGAGCACAAAATGGCTCTTTGGTTTCCCAACACCAGCAGCCCTCTTCCCCCTGTGCAGGACAGGGTACTCAGGATTACGCAGTATCTTTCCCTCACCTTCTATCCTGCACGACAAATGTTGCCCTGACCTTGGCGGTCTGCCTTCTCCCTCCCTCCTGAAGACATTCTCATCGGGAGCTCATGGCCAGCCGCCTTAACCTCAGCAGGACTTCCGGAGCACCCTCGCTTCTGTGACAGCATCGTCTCCTGGTCCTTCAAGCCCTGACTGTCCGTCCATCACCTGCACACGCCCCTCTTTTTCCCTCTGCTCTAGATGCTGGTCCTCCATGTGGGCTTCGGTCCTCCGCTCATCTTACTGCGTACACTTGCTCTCTAGTCTGCAGGTTTGAGGTCTTCACAGACCTAAACGCCTGCATGAAATAGCACTGGCTTAGGCCCTGATGCCTCAAGACAGTAAAAACTCTGCCTGCAATGCAGGAGGCCCAGGTTCGATCCCTGGGAACCTGGGTTGGGAAGATCCCCTGGAGAAAGGAATGGTTAGCCACTCCAGTATTCTTGCTTGGAGAATTTCATAGACAGAGGAGCCTGGTGGGCTACAGTCGACGGGGTCACAAAGAGTCAGATACAAATGAGAAATAAACACTTTTTAGTTCTTAAAGGGAAACCTATATTAGACCCATTCTACCCTGCTTACTTTTTACATGAGCCCATTCCGTATTTCATGAGGAGCACCGCTCTCTCTTCACACAAAGGCAGCAGTGACTGTGCTTCCATCTCTCATTCCCTGTTTGGTAGAGTTGAGGGTCTCCAAAACTTGGGCAGGATGCCCACCACCACCACCAGTGTCAATGGCTCGAACACTACGCAAGTAAACCTTAAGTATTACTGAAATAAGCTACAAATGTCCTTTCCAGATTGATGGCCATGTCATCCCTAAATTATCCACACACTCGTGATGACCATTATCACTCCATTTGGGCTTCCCTGGTGGCTCAGAGGTTAAAGTGTCTGCCTCCAGTGCGGGAGACCCGGGTTCGATCCCTGGATCAGGAAGATCCCCTGGAGAAGGAAACGGTAACCCACTCCAGTATTCTTGCCTGGAGAATCCCATGGACAGAGGAGCCTGGCAGGCTACAGTCCACGGGGTCGCAGAGAGTCGGACATGACTGAGCGGCTTAAGGGAAGGGAAGGGATCCTCTGCCTAGAAAATACACAAAGTGCTCATCAGGTTAGCAGGCAGCTGCACTCACTATACCCATCACTGCATCTTTCCTAGGGAGGAAATCTGTGCTGGCTGTACGCATCTTCCATCTGCCTGAATATGTACGTGTGTAGGTGTGTGTGTGTAGTCACTCAGTTATGTCTGACTCTTTGCAACCCTATGGACTGTAGCCCACCGGGCTTCTCTGTCATGGGATTCTCCAGGCAAGGATACTAGAGTGGGTAGCCATTCCTTTCTCCAGGCGATCTTCCTGACCCAGGGATTGAATCTGGGTCTTCTGCATTGCAGGCAGATTCTTTCCTGTCTGAGCCCCCAGGGGAGCCCTCTGAACCCCCTCGCTTCCCTGAAACCATGGCCTTCAGGTGCTCATGGCCAGGAAGGAAGGCTGGTGCAGAAGGAGACTGCCCAAGGCCTGCAGGGTCTGGGGGCCTTCGGCCCACGTGCGCCCGCCCTGGGTGCGCTGTTTCCTCCGACGGCTTCTCACTCGCTTTGAAACTGATTCAATGAGCTACATTATTCCAGCATATTAAGTGGATCTGTAAGCCTTCCCGTTTCATGACTTCTATAATATCTGGTCTGGGATGGTATCAAAGTAACTTCCCACAAGACATTTTATTGACAGGTCTCTCTTATCTGTGAACTACCTCTTCATCTCTATTTCGTGATATGATTAGAAGCTTTTTCTTTCCAGTTTTCAGGTTTTCCTATAATAATTCTGTTATCTGGAAAGTAATTATGCTTTTCAAAAGGGCAAAAGAATCCACTGCTCCCTACCGGAGCCCAAGTGCCAAGTTTTGTTACCCACTACCCGGACCAGCGCCCCGAGGGGTGACGCAGCGGACGGACCGGTAGCCAGTCCTGCGGACGGCGGCTTCTGGCCTCTGTCGGGCGGTCTGCTTGCTCTCTCTGTCCCCTCACTGCCCACCTTGTGTTTATGACTTACGCGAAGACTCCACAGTAGCCTAAAGCATAGGACAGGCTCCAGGCAGAGTTCTTAGAGCTAGTGTGTCTACTGGAATTCAGGTGAACAGAGGAGGGGCGAGGAACCGTGGGAAATCACTGCAGAAAGACTGACTCGCCACTAGCTGGGAAAGGCGCGCCCAGCCCCTGGTGCTGGAGACAGACTGCAGCGCGTGTCCCTCCAGACCCCTTCTAAACCTGCCGTTCAGATCGCTTCCATCTGTGGACGCATGCTGTCTCCAAACCAAGCACACTGTAATTCCTGCAATGCCAGCTTCTAAGAGCATCACATGGAGACCTCCCTGACATTACAGACCCAGGCCAACCTGATTGGATCTGGAATGTTCATGGTCTCATGACCATTGGACAGGTCATCATACAGAATCCCATTTCTCTAGCATTTCCTATTTTCATCTTCAAAATGGGACTGCAATTCAGAGGGTGCAAAATGGCAGCCCATACACAGAATTAAGAAATTTAATTATTTTTTAAAAATCCAGATTTATAGCCTCTCCTGAAAAATGGGAGCTCTGGATCTGCCATGGCAACAATAGACTGCCCTCTTAAGACAGGCCATAGGCTCTCCAGCTTCTCAGAGACTCTACCCCCTTCTACAGTAACCCACTCATTTATGTTTCCTAGGAGACTCTCCTGGGATGCATCATGGCGTTAGTCTTTCTGGAGCTTGTCCCCTGTTTTACCAAGATGATGTTGACCCATCACCCATTCTCCTTGTCTAATCTGTCAGGCTTGGGAGGTCGGGTTTGGGAGGTCCAGTTGTCTTGCCTAAACTCTTGCTCCCTGATTGTCAATAGACCTTGGCCAGTCTTCTCATTACTTTGCCCTTAAACTACTAAGATGCCCTGACATCAAGAACCACCATAATCCCCAGGGCCGCTTGTAGTGGCCTTCAACATAGGGGTCATCACACCAATCCAGCAAGTATTGTCAGAACCCCAGAAGCTTCTTTGAAAATTAGTCAAGGGCCTCAGAAGTCTCATTCTCCATCCCTCAGGCCTGTGACCTATCCATTCAGTTGGCATCAAATGCCTCCTGAGATTAGACAAAGGCTTGAGAGATAATGAGATGAAATGACTTGACCTTCACATTTGAGATCTCTCCTTTCCTTCCAAGCCTGTCGCTGGTTCAGATTATTTTTATCATTTTCAAAGCAGCAACGTTTATTTCCTCTGCTTCACTGAGCTGTGCAGATGCAAGGTCTGGAAGGAATATTTAGTGGTCACCATGGTTACCATTAGTCATATGAAGTTATAGCTGGTGTGCTGATTCCTCTCTTCACAGCTGTAAAAAGAAAGCACACTCCAATAAGCAGGCTTGCTGGGGCTCTGAGGGCTGTAAGTCTGTAAGGCACTCAGCTCCTCTGCTAATTTATCTTCATCTGCAAGTTTAATTCACACTTTAAAGATTTTAGGCAGGGAAGGTTTCAGAGAACTTGAAAGCTAGAAAAGAATTTAGACCTAATTTAGACTTAGCCTCTCATTCTACAATAAGGAAATGGAAGACCAGAAAGGAAAAGGGACTTGGGTTCACACAGTAAGTCCATTAGTTATCTAACAGTGTATAATAAGTGAGTACCAGTGCCAGGGTTCCTTTTGCACCTACCAAGTCTCTCGTCCCAAGTAATCAGCAAGGATAAGAAATATAAAGATGTAGGATGGCCAAAGATTATCCAAGTTCAGTGCAAGGCAGAGAAATCTGATCCTACACTGAGAAGCTGGATCTTTGAGATGGAGCTTAAGTCAAAAACTACAAATGGTCTCTAAGGCCATATTGGCCTTGGAGTGTCAACTAAGCTTTATGACCGGTTAAGTTTAGATGGTACAGTCATCATTTCAAAATGAGGCTGTTCGTCTGCTTTCTGCAAGTTTTCTGAAAAGTGGGTGCCCCACAATTTCTGTACCCTCTTCCAGCATCATGACCTCTTAACTAGTTCTCAGTTCCTCCACTCTCCTGACTCAGTACTCAACAGAGCCTCACTTCATGAAGCCTAGGCATATGGTCCTCATATTATTGCTTTGCAATTGACTGGACATAAAAATAATACTGTATATAGAACATGAGTCAAAGAGCCGACTCACTGGAAAAGACCCTGATGCTGGGAAAGATTGAAGGCAAAAGGAGAAGAGGGCAGCAGAGGATGAGATGGTTAAATACTATTACCAACTCAATAGACATGAACTTGACCAAACTCCAGGAGATAGTGCAGGGCAGAGAAGCCTGGCGTGCCACAGCAAATGGAGTTGCAAAGAGTCAGACACAACTTAGTGACTGAAGGACAAGAGAAGAACATTAAAGACAAGTGTCAGGAAGCACCCTAATGTCTTCATACTTTCTAATTCAAGAAAGGTTTTCTAACTCTTTTACAATTCACAGTACTTTTTTGTCTGCAGAGTCTCAACATTAGGTGATCTGCACAAATGCTTCCTTGCAGATCTTGTTTCTAAGGACCATTCCTTGCTAAATGGAACCAGAACTTAGACGAAGGAGGGCTGGGACAAAGAAATAAAAGAAGCATTTACAGTATATTGTTATCCTAAAGGGAAGGAAGTACCCCAAATAAATGATAGGAGATGTTACAGACTGAAAGAAAGTCTATGTCCCTCCATAAATCATATGTTGAAGCCTTAACCCCCAAGGTAACTGCATTTGGAGCTAGGGTCTATGAGGAGCTGATAAAGGTTAGATGATGTCATGAGGACAGGACCCTAATCCAACAGGGCTTGTGACCTTAGAAGAAGAAAAAGAGATGCTAGATTTCTCTTTCCACAACATCAGGATTCAAAGCAAAGGTAGCCATCTGTGAGCCAGGAAGAGAGCTCTCATGAGGAACCAAATAGACCAGCACCGGGAATTCCCAGCCTCCAGAGATGTGAGAAAGACGTTTCTGCTACTACCTAAGCCATCCAGTCTGTAGTATTTTGTCATGGCAGCCCAAACAGACTAACTAATAGAAGAGATAGGTCAGAAAGACTCAGAAGCTGCTTTAAGGGCACCCACTGACCTAATCTGGGATAAGTAGAGCTTCAGAATGAATGAACTGATAGTCAGTTCAGTCACTCAGTCGTGTCTGACTCTTTGTGACCCCATGGACTGCAGCACACCAGGCTTCCCTGTCCATCACCAACTCCCAGAGCCTACTCAAACTCATGTCCATTGAGTTGGTGATGCCATCCAACCATCTCATCCTCTGTTGTCCCCTTCTCCTCCCGCCTTCAATCTGTCCCAGCATCAGGAAAAAAAAAAAAAAAAAAGCAATGTCATAAAAGACCAAACTGAGGAATTGTTTCAAATGTAGGAGATTAAAATATAGTCTGAGGGCCTGGATTAGATCCTGGTTCAGAGAGAAAATAAACTGATATAAAAAGCATTATTAGGACAAATGTCAAGATTTGAATATAGTCTATGTTAAATGTCTAGAAAGCGATGATGGTACTATCATTCTATAAGGGATAAAGGGGTATGATGTCTGAAACTAAAATAGTAGAGAAATAAAGGTAGACAAAAAGAGAGAAAGGTAAATGAAGCAAAAATATTAAAGCAGGTCAATCCAGGTGAGTTTAGAGAGTTCTTTGTACTATTATTAAAATTTCTGCTAAGTTTGAAATGATTTCAAAATAAACATAAAATCTAAAAACTTCAGTTTCAAGGAATCTATGCAAGTAGCAGGTAAGTAAAAACAAGATAAGCTCAAACTTAAAATTCACAAGTAAATAATAATTTAACCATAGTAAGAAGCTCTAGCCAAAGGGACATATATTGATTCACTCTTATGGAAACATTTATTTAGCAATACTAATAATAGTTAATGTTTGTGAACACTTTATGTGGTTCCATGCTTTCCATATTGGGGACGATTGTGTTTCCTAAATATGACCATATATCCTATACACTCTTCTTAAAACATGATGTTAACATTCCCCATCAAGAGGTGCATTTTCCTTTTTCTTGAGCCTATGCAGACCTTTAGCTGCCTTGACCAAAATAATACCATGGAAAAGATTCTGTGTGATTTCTAAGGCTAGGTCATAAAAGGTAACAAAACTTTTGCCTTATCTCTTTGACTGCTCCCTTAGAGGATATAAAACATCTATGCATAAAACACAGTCGGAGCACGTGCGTGCCTGCTCAGTCACCCAGCCACGTCCAACTCTTTCGACCCCGTGGGCTATAGCCCACAAGGCTCCTCTGTCCATGGGATTATCCAGGCAAAAATTCAAGAGTGGGTTGCCATTTCCTTCTCCAAGGAGCACACTTATGAGAAAAGAATTAATCTGTGTGAATGGGGCTCCACTAAGAGATTCCTGAGACCCCTTATTTGCCACCCCAACCAATGGGGGAGCTGCCACAGACTTCCATGATCCTGCCGAACAAGCAGACACCTGCCTGATGTTGCCCCGATATGATCATAATCTATAGTTGTGTTTTGTTCAAGAAAACTTAGTTTCATGCCTGGAGAATTGTGATATTGTGATATAATAAAAAATCTATATTTGGCCTTTTCCACAGGTTCCTGACACAGAGTTCCCAAAACACCTGGAATTCCCTGAATGATAAGAGTATTTTGGTATGAGATGACTCTTGGCTGAGGGAGTCCTAGACAGCTTCAGGATGGGGACTGATTAGCAGAAAGACCAAATCCTGATTGGAAGCTTGAACTTCCAGTCCATCCCAGACTTCTGGGGATGGAAAAGAAGCTGGAGACTGAGTTCAGTCACCAGTGGTCAAGGATTTAATCATCCTGTCTACAGAGGGGAACTGCCATGAAACCTCCTAAGTGACAGGGGTTAGGGTGCTTCTGAGTTGGCAAACACTCTCATGTGCCAGATGGGTGGTGCTCCCCAACGTCACAGAAACAGAGCTCCTGTGCTCCAGATTCTTCTAGTCCTTAGCCTTTATCCCTTATTCTCCAGTTGTTCATTTATCTCCTTTATAATAAGCTGGTAGCAGTAAGTAAGGGGCTTCCCAGGTGGCGCTAGTGGTAAAGAATCTGCCTGCCAGTGCAGAAGATGCAGGTTCAGTTCCTGGGTGGGAAAGATCCACTGTGGGGATCTCCTGGGAACCTCTTCAATTCCTGGGTGGGGAGGAAGGTATGGCAACCCACTCCAGTATTCTTGCCTGGAGAGTCCCCATGGACAGAAGATCCTGTTAGTAAAGTGTTTCCCTGAGCAAACCTGAGAAGCACGTCACAGGACCTTCCAATTTATAGCCAGCTGGTCAGAAGTACAGAAGCACAGGACGTCTGAGACTCGAGGCTAGCACCTGAAAGGCTGGCACCCACTCTACCCCTAGGCCTGTCGGACCGAGCTCTTATAACCCATGGGGTCTGTGCTAACCCTGGCTGGTTGGTGTCAGAAATGAAGTGATTTGTAGGGGACCCAGTTAGTATCCTGAGAGTGGGGAATTGGTTGATGTAAGGAAACAAACTCACATTTTGCATGAGAAGTGACTGGTAGAAAAATCACCTCACAATAATCCAATGGGTCAACACAGTAGACATTGCTATCTAAGAATTTAAACACAAACATTTTGCAAACAGCACACAAAACTGAGTTTGACATACACCATCCACCTGCTTGATATTGATCCACAGATGATAAGCTGATTTGGCACACATTATTATATGCAATAAAAGCCCACCCCGATATTTCTAGCAGTCCTCTCCTTTTATACCCTGTTTACCACTGCAGTTGTAATCAGCATGTAATAAATAATAACAATGGCTTTTCTCTTCAGTGCCTCATTTCCTTCTACTTTCTACTAGTAAATTCTTTCAATTCTCTAAGGCACAGCAGTTCTACGTTCTTCAAAACAGCACATTAAAGGTCCACACAAACCATCCCCTTCCCCAAGCACCCTTAACACTCAGAATCAAAGCATTTAGCATGGAAACTTATGCTTCTGGACCCTTAATAGTCTGCTGTCGTCTGGAGCTTATAAGTTCTTGGTCAAGGACCCAGATGTGGCATCAAGACACCATTTCAATCCTGTGCACCTTTTACAACAAAGCATGACATTAGGAGATACTTGATGATTAACAGACTGATACTAAACTACTAAAATGTTCTCTTCTATAAGCCTATTTATGTTGATAACTTTTCTTTAACCCCATACAAAAAATATTTGAAGGAAAATGTAAGTTTACTACACCCTAGTGAAAGGACTGGCCTGGTGAATGATGTGTTTTAGGGGGATGTCTCTGTCACCCTGCTGACCCACAGCTATTTTGTCACTTTATGGTCCTTGCTGACCCAGAGCTAACTTGTCGCTTGACAGTCCCTGGACTGGTCATGAAGGGAGCACAGGACTGACATCCCTTGCCAAGAATGTAGACAGCACTGAACACGCTTATGAGCACAGAGTCTGGAATCAGGCAGGAATGAGTTCAAGGCCTCACTTTTCCTTGTACGTGGGACCTTGCACGATTTAACTGCTATAAACCTTAGCCTCGTGTCTTCCAAACGGGGATACTGATCCACTGTCCTCAAAGGGATGCAGATAGGATTAAATGAGACATGTAAAGTACATAGCATAATTACCTGAAAAGAGTGGGGAAAGTATTAGGGATTCTTCTTCAAAGGAGGGTATCTGGGACCCTCTGCATGTCTGATGAAAACAGGAAGATGTTTTCTTTGGTCCTCTTGTTCTCATCTTGCAGGTGGCATATCTGAAAAAGGACAATCATATACAAATAAAGTATGAACACTCAAATCACAGGGGAAACCAGCTCTTGCTAGTTTCTCAGGCCCTTTTCTTTCTGAGGCTTTCTTTCTCTCCCTCAGCTCAACTCACTTCCAGATAAATTCTTCGTGTATTTCTCTCCTCTAATCATCATAACGTTTGGCAGAAATGCCCTCATTTGGTTGTCTTGGATTACTTCCCATAAACTTTAATTCAGCCAGTGTAAATCTAATCTGACAAGCTAAACTTTTCAAACTAGGAAATAGTTCCAGGGCTGATGTTCTATTGGGGGCCATTCAGACATGAAAGTTACTGAATGCAGGGCACTCCTGCCAGCCAGACAGAGGGTGCCAGCTTGACCTCACCAAGGACTCAACCGCAGCATCTGCTAAAAAGGGAAAGAAACAAACAATCCTAAAACTAAACCCCTATTTCCCCCCCCAAAAAATTAGATGCTCAAATCTTTAGAGATTTGTGCTAGAGACAATTTACAGTGTGTGGTCTGGGAGTGACTCATGTGGCCACTTGGACAAATCGTTTAACCTCAGGGCTAACCAGATTGATGTCCTTGCCATTTGAGAGAAAAGAGATTAAAGATGGATATTCAGACCCATCGGGTATTAAAGATGGGTGGAAATGGAACTCTGTATTCAGTCCTCAGCTCATGGACTTCAATCTTACCCCCAAGTCACCTTTGGAATCATAGGGAAGGTTAGGTGGGGAGAGAGACATTCCAAAAGGATTAAAGACAGAGAATAAGGCAACATCACTTTGATCACTCCCAAATGACAGGCTTTTGTGTCAGGGCCTGGGCTTGAATTCTATGTAAAGATCTGAGTTCTGACACTAGATAACTTCAGATAATTACCTGACCCATCATCCACAACAAATCCCCACACTCTAATGATTCATTTTGAAAAGCTCCTGAACAAGCACCAACTCGGGAATCTCCATTCCGATTCTCTTGAATTGAGAAAAGAATATGCTTTAGAGTTGCTGAGCATGGGGCAGAGTGTGGGGTGCGGGCATGTTTGGAAGCAAGAGGTGAACCATTAGCAAAGATTAATGAGACTTTGAAAAAGCAAGCTTAGACAATGTGCTTATGAATCTGGAGTGACTGCAAACCAATCAAAACCAGAAAAAGATATGGCTGTCTTTTACCCTTATGTTTTGGCCACCCTGTAGAACACTTGCAATCTTACTGCCTTACTGGCTACCCCGGGGCCAACAATGATTTTGAAGTCCCAGTCTCAATACTCCCTCCAACTGGAAAAAAAATAAAGAACTATGAATTGTAGGAGAACTATGAATTGCAGTGGTTTTTAAAAGCCTGTAACCCTGCCCTTTTACTAGTCAGTCTTATACCTCACACGATCATTTTTATAAGATATTGTCTCATTGGAATTTCAGCAAAGCAGTGCCAGTGTTTCCCATAATCCTGGCAAGAGACAGTAGAGTAAGAAAAGACAAGAGTCTCCAGCAGTGATAAGCAACCCTAATCTCTAAGATTCAAGTGATTTGACCGGAGTTAGAATCAGTGACAGCTAAGAATAAGCAGTACTATGTTGCTGCTACTCAGATATGCCTGGAGATTCACATTAGTGGTTGAAAAGCAACACATATTTCTTATTAACTTTCTTTTATTCAACAAACTAGATATTTTCAATTGCCAATAACCATCCCCCACCTCCAACTATGGGACTCACTTAAAACTATTACCATTTTGAATGAAGGAAAAAGTAACCTATAAGGATTCTTATTTGTTTAATATAAACAAAGTAGGGTAGTTTTGTAATGGTTCATAGCATTTACAACCTTGTATACGTATTGAGCCAAAATCGTGAAAGCTTTATGTATTGGATGTTTGGTATCTCGTAGAAAGCTTGTCAAATCTCCAGGCTGACAGTATGAAAATAACTTTTCTTCAATCTCAACAGCTGACTGCCTAAGATCAAGTTCAAAAGAGTGAATGCA
>SJYC01138610.1:0-59630 GCA_006408675.1 Madoqua kirkii
CTGTGGTTCATGGGGTCGCAAAGAGTCAGACACGACTGAGCAACTGAACTGAACTGAATGTGAGGAAACACATCCAAGAGTTATTCTAACACTTTAGAGCTGATTTTCTCATATTGCCCTCTCCTCATTCCCCTATCTGTTGGAACAGTCAGTGAGTAACATGCTTCTCAAACAGAACGGCACAGGCTGAAAGGCAAGGTGGGAAGAGCGCCAGGTTGAGAGACCAGCTTGCGTTTGAGACCTGACTCTACTGAGCTTGGTCAAATCAACCAACCATCTAAGTTGCCTTTTTTCATCTGTGAGATAGGATCACCCCCACCCAAGCACCTATCTCACAATCCATGTAGTGGTTCAGACAGATCATACTATATACGTGAATGAATTCAATAGGTGAAAAGAATAGCGCAAAAGTTAATAACAATAATAGACAGACATTGTGGTCTGGCTAACTTCTGCTCAGGCAGCATGGGAACACAGATGGGAACTAGTTTCTAAAGGGCAGCCACTAGAGCTAGGCACTGTGAAAGCAATTTAGGTCATAATCTCACTTAAGCCCCCACCAGCCCTGGGGAGTATAGATACCCTCATGTGAACTTCACAAATGAGAAAAAACATGAGTGTTAGGTGACTGAGCGAATTATCCAGAGCTATTTGTACAGGACCAGGCTGAGAACTGGTGTCATATCTCATTGATTTTGAAGCATATCGTTTCATCAACATTCTGCTGCCTTCATGGAGTATCAGTTGTCATTATACAAAATTACCTGCAAATTTGAAGCGATAGTTAAAGTCCTATTTGTCAGGATGCGGAAAAACTTTGCATATTTGTTAAAACCTATTGGCACCTTTCAAACTGGAGTCTTTGAGACTGAAGCAGCCCTTTCATCTAGAGGTGAAGAGGGGTGATAAATGACAGCCCTCTGCCCTGCACAAGCTCGAATGCACAGAGCAACAGACACAGGCCCGAGATGGACAGAGACCGGGATACACTTACTGACACCGTGGGGCCGAAGGATGTGTCTGGCTCCTTACGTCAGACCCCATCACACAGCCTTCTCCTCCCTAGCCACTGGCATCATCCAACATCCACAAGCCATGCCAGAGCAGATAGCTCACTTTGTGGCAGAGAGCAGGGGAGACTGCACCTTTTAGTGGACAGACAGACGAAATAAGAGAGACACGGAGGAGCTGGCTGAGCTCTGTTTGTTCTTCCTCTCAGAGCGGCTAAGTGCTGCTGTGATGAGTAGGAATGAAGAGAGAGAGCCTAGAAGAATCCCACCCATGGTCTGCCTTCCTAGAACCTCGAGTGAATTTCCTGTCTCTAAATGGAAATATGATGAGTAGGGAATGGAATCACTTTGGGATTTGGGGGGTTTTCTGTTTTGAAAATCGGAGGTGTCTCTTCTGGAAATGTAGGCCAGTAAGGACTAATTTTCCGGAGAAGGCAATGGCACCCCACTCCAGTACTCTTGCCTGGAAAATCCCATGGGTGAAGGAGCCTGGAGGGCTGCAGTCCATGGGGTCGCTAAGAGTCGGACATGACTGAGTGACTTCACTTTCAATTTTCACTTTCATGCTTTGGAGAAGGACATGGCAACCCACTCCAGTGTTCTTGCCTGGAGAATCCCAGGGACAGGGGAGCCTGGTGGGCTGCTGTCTACCGGGTCGCACAAAGTCGGACACAACTAAATCGACTTAGCAGCAGTAGCAGTAGCAAGGAGTAATTTACTCTTTTGGTTATACCAGTTGGAAATAATGAAAAGACAGCTCTTAGGGCGTTATATACAGAAGCTTCAAGACTCTATTCAGTATGACAGTCCTATTTAGGAGCTGACTCTTGCCCTCAAACATCAAAGGCAAATTTTCTTAAAAGATAACTAAGGTTCAAACAAAGTGTTTCCCTGTCTATACCCACAAATGAATAAACTTTTTCTGAACATTCCTTGTGCTACTTCCCTTTAGCCAGCCAAGCCTGTAGTCAGAATGTGGCTGTATCTCACTGTGTTGTAGAATGTTGGCTAGGCAATGCCTATGTATTTATTAAACACCTACTATTTGCCAAGCAGTGAGAAAACAGACAGGGGCTATCCAGGAGCCTCCATTCTTGTGAGGGAGAGATGGACTATAAGCGTGTAAATAAACAAGATATTTTATGATACCTATAAGCACTGTGAGGAAGAAAAATAGGAAAGTATAATAAAGAGGAGCCTTATTTGTGATATGCACAATGAGAAGTTGGCAGCAGTATGAGGATCTGGGGAAGAGCAGTCAGGAAGAAATAGCAGGCCTTGAAATGGGCATGAGCTTAATGTCGGTTCAAGGGGTGGAGGGAAAAGGCCAAAATCACCAAACAGGCAGGAATGAGAGAGAAAACGGGATAAGGCCGGAGAGGGAGCCACGAACTGGACTCTGTAGACCTGTGGACAGTGTGAAAGAGTTTCCGTTTTATTCTCGATATAACAGAGAAGCTACTGGAGGGTCTGACCAGGAAATAGCTGGGTCTGACGTGCACAGGATCACTCAATGCTGTGAAAGGACCGACTGCAGGCAGGCAGGGTGGACAGGATCGACTGAGACACACGGGCAGGCTGAGCCACAGCTTGGAGCTGATGGAAAGTGATGTGACCCAGGATATATTAATATTTAAGAGGTGGCACTGATGGGAGATGCTGACACAGATTTCATGTGAGTGTGAGAAAAAGAAGGGAAGGACGGGTGAATCCTCGGTGTGGGAATTAACAGTAAACAATAACAAACAACGAGATCATGGACCACCATGGAGAAGACCTAAGGGACGTGGGCTGGGGGTGTTGGGGGGAAATCACTCAGTTTGGGGCCACATGAAATTTGAGGTGACCGTCAAATACCTAGGAAGAGATGTCAGGAGAAAAAGGAACATACGAGCCAGACCTAAGGAAAAATTCTGGGCTAGAAGCGTATCTGTGAGAGTCACTGGGATCTGGTAAAAATCAGTTCAAGAGAGAAGAAAGCAAAGAATCAGCTCTGGGAAACTGCAGTGTTTACAGACTTGTGAAGAAGAGCCTGCGAGACAAACAAGTGGAAAAGTATCTTTGAGTTTGGTGATAAGGAGCCCCAGATCAGATTGTGTCCCGAGGACAATGCAGTCAGCGGTGTCAAGCGCTTCAGTACCGAGGAGGGCAGATGACCGGGAGCACAGATCTGCTAACCCTGATGGGGACTGTTGCAGTAGGGTTTCGGGACACAGGCCTTTGGGCTTCTAAAGTCTTTTCCCATCTCAGGGTCTGTGATTTTGATGACGTGCCCCAACCTATCAATATTGCCTCCTTCATTTCTCCCTGAAGTTTTCTTTGGCGGCTCTTTTAGTTGTCCTCACTTTCCCAGCTAACTCGAAATGGCCAGTAATTTTACCTGAAGGAAAGTCACGTAGAATGAAATAGTGCAATCCATGAAACTTATGCCTAGGTTTTCCAAAACGTCAGCAACACTTCTGCTTGGCACCAAGCGTTTGTGTTGCTTTCTCAGATTGCACTCCACGAATTACTGCGCTCCACAGAAGGCCTGGCAGGTCCGGTCTAACAACTCACCTTCAGCTCCAATCATAATCTTCCAGATCATTCCTGGTTTCACATTGCTCTTGGAGATGAATCAGCTTTTTAAGTGGAAGGGAGGGAGCACCATTTTATTAAGAGTTACTGTTAACATTCCACTTATGTGAAGCTTGCTATGTGTCAGGGACTATTAGTATCATGCCTTGGAAAAAGGAAGAAGGGTATGTGTATGTGTGTGCCTGTGTGTACACAGGCGCATATAAACTCTCACACACCTGTAACTCTATATGGATCAGTGTGAATCTGATGTAGCGGTTCTCAGTGAGAGAGGAGGGCAATTCTGTACTCCATGTGGCAACAACCAGAGACATCTTTGGTTGTCATATGGGAGGATGCAACTGGCATCTAGTAAGTGGAGGCCGAGGATGTTGTTAAATGCTCTATAATGCATAGGGCAGTCTCCTCAACAATAGAGAATTGACTGACCCCAAATGTCAGGACTGCTGGGACTGACATCACGCTGGAAGGGCAGAGAGCCCTAATCTGAATGGAATATTCCACAGTCAGTGCGCATGGTACAGCAACTTCATTGCCCTGGCCAGACACATCAATATAACTGATCTATAACGCAATCACTGGTCTGCTACGAACTGTGGGTCTGAGCCACCGGCAATGATATACTTCACTAATTTACACAGCTATCTGTGTTAGCTGATGTCTACAGAAAATCATTTTCTAAATTTAAAATGTAATTCAATACGTCTCATTCTAGCCTAGCTTGCCTCAAACCTCAGGAAATGGAGCGACCAGCCCTGCTTTGGACTTGGTTGGCTCTTCTCTAATTCAGATGATTTTCTGTTATTACCTGCATGCCCTGGGGCTGGGTTTCTTCTGGACTGATGAAACACCAATGAAACACCACCACCTCCACCCCTCTCTGCAGGTCTCTAAGAACTCTTCTGTCCTCCCCATGCCCGACAGAGGAGAGACCAAACATCACGTGCCATACGGGACAACAAGTGACCTGAGTAAACAGTGATCACCCAACACACAGAAGGCCTAGCATGAGATTACCTTCTTTCCAGAACCTTTCAGTGACTGTATTTGGCAACATCCACAAACGTTTCCTTTTTTTCAATGCCTCTTGAGACTCAAATCCCAGTCAACAATCAAATTGATCTAAATTTAGTAGAGTCAATTCTCTGATCTTAAGGTCACCTGAATATCTAGCCTTCCTTCTACAGCATGACCAAGCCTTTTATCCTCTACTTGGTGGGGAAGGACTTCTTTAAACAATATTTATATTATATTCTTAAAATAGACCTGAGCCTCGAGGAAAGAAATATAACTCAACCTCCACAGCAAGATACTGCAGAGCTGCTGGGTGGAAGAGCTTACCACAATCAGAGAAACGTCTTGGGTTTCCATTTAATTCTTATTTGTTCAAATGCCAAAGTAATTTTTCCACGAGGAGAATGAAGTCATTCTTCACAGAAAGGGATCACTGTCTCAAAATTCATATGACCAGGAAACATAAGGCTAATATAATGAGAGGTTTCAGAAATGTGAACTAAAATAAAATGGGCTTAAGAGATGACAAATCCCTACACGCAACTTAAGCACACAGAGATATATTGGCAGTACTGCGGATTCTTTGCTTTTCTTCCAGGAAAAGGCGTTTTCTCATACTTCAGCGCTACCCATACCTCACTGCCCCAGTGCTGCACACACAACATGGGAACCCAGCAGCCTGGCTCTTTAGCACTTGCTCAGGCCAGGGGGGAGGCAAGCGCCTGCGTGGCGGGGCCTGAAACGGATTAGGGCATATACACCAAGGCATCCCAGACACAGCGAAACAGATGAAAACACACCCAGACACCACAAAAACAGTCTGATTTGTTTCCATCTTGGTTCTTTCTTGCCTCTTCTTTCTCAGCTCACACCAATGTGCAGCATAGCGTGGAGATAAAGAACATGGACCAGATCAAACTCCAGCTGCACCTTGGCCCAGCCACTTGACTCTAGGCAATTCATTTGTCTGTTACTTGGGTTGTCCATCTTCATAATGATGACGAATAACGATAATGGCCACCTAGGGCCACTGTGGTTGTTTGGAAAAAGGTAATACTAGTTTGGGCTTAGCAGAGAGCCTAACATTTGGTAAGCTGATGACTGTGAATCATTATGGCTCACAATTTGGACTCTAAGATTTAAAAGAGCAAAATTTTAGAAGATCTCAAAGATGATCTAACTCAGATCCATTTTGGGAAATAGGAGCTTAGAGAATTTATGTGATGTATCCATGGTTACACAGCTAGTTAGCCATGGGATGAAATTAAAATCCAAGTGCCTTGACCCCTAGACCAGTGCTTTTGGGGGGAGGGGGGTGGGGGGAGAAAGGATGGTATACCTTTGTTTGAAAAAATATACTAATAGGTTCTCCTGCCAGAAAAATACGAATACTTCCATGCAGTAGAAATATGTCTTTTAGCCTGTTGTCTGCATTCGTTCAGCCAGACCACACTTTAGTTGCAGGCAAAACAGCTGGTCCAGCCCAGACTTGTCACACAGTCACCCTGAGCCTCTAAATAAGCCATTATCTGGCAATAGCAGATTGGGACCATCTGCCACTGCAGGCACATAGGGCCCCATTAAACTGTAAGAATAAGGTTGTCACAAAAGGTCATTAACTATGTATCACTTTCCTGTGATGAGCTATAAGCAGGCACAATGATCTTCCCACTTTACCTCAATGTCTCTAACTCTCTCCAGCATTTGGAGAAACTGAGGGCAACTCAGGAGTCTTTCTGCGGCGATCCCTGGCCAGTCCCAGAAAGGATTCCATTCATTCACATTCTCTTTGGTGAGTCTGTTCTTTTTAAGACTTGTTTCACATGCTCTTCATAAAGAATCCCAGAAGGAGCGAAAGTTTGTAGATTATGTCTAATACGACATAAACATCGGGTCTGTATTAAACACACATGAGAAAAGTATAAGAACAAGAGTGAACTAGACCCACAACTTGCAGTGGATTACCCTGGAAGAACAGAAAACACAGTCAAGAAAGAATCATACCCTTCTTATTTACAAGGACAATTACTAAGCGCTAAAAACAAAAAAGCTCATTTATATGGATAGTGCTTTTAAAATATGACAGGAGACCTTTTGACATTTCTTTGATTGCAAGGTGAGGTCTGAGCTTCCTTGGTGGCTCAGTCGGTAAAGAATCCACCTGCAATGCAGGAGATCCAATTTCAATCCTGGGTCGATAAGATCTCCTGGAGAAGGAAAAAGCAATTCACTCCAATATTCTTGCCTGGAAATCCCACGGATCTTGCTCCCGCAGCTTCACTCAGGAAACACGTCCTCGGAGGCCTCCCTGTTTCTCTGTGCCTTGTACAAAGGAGGATCTTCCCACATGGACCAGTCTGGTGAAAGTCTCTCCTCTTCCAGGAGTGAGCCCTTACTCTCCTCATCACAAACATCTTCGGCGCCCTTTTCCGAGCCCCTGTTGCTCCCTATATCCACCTCCTATCACTTAACTCATGTCTAAGTGACGTGCTAAAGCCAGAGACTCAGACTTATTCATTTTAGAATCTCCACTGTTAGCACAGTGCCCCATTTATCAAAGATATTCAGCAAATGTTTGCTGAATGAATAACTCGATGTGTTTCCTTTCGGTTTTCGCTGCCAAGAAACAAAGCCAAATCTAGTTACCAAGTATAGCAAATAACTCGTCCCAGGTGTCTGGTAACATCTGCTTCCTAATTCTTTGAGATGGCCTCTGTTCTCTTTTTAGACATAATTGTCCTATTTACATTAAGTTTAATATGCATGCTGTTTCAAATGCTTTTAAAAAGAAGGTGGGATATACATTTTGAATAAATCAATAGATACATGAGTTTCTCAAAAGACGCCTGTGTTACACCCATAGCACAGGAGTAAGGGGGGGGGGCGAAATCACTGAAAAATATGCCACACTTATCAAGTCTAATGACTGACGCTTCTTCCTGTTTTCTTGAATGAATGAAAATAGAGAACTATAAGGAAATATCCACTCAGATGAATGTTTACTCATTCAGCAAATAGTTATCGAGCATCTATTTTGTACAAGGGTGACATGGACAACAAAGACATGATTCAGATCCCAAAAATCAATGAGCTTCCTGTATTGTGCGTTAGATGAGACTAGTATATAAACACGTGCTAGTACTGAGTTGCTTCAGTCGTGTTCAACTCTTTGCAACCCTATGGACTGTAGCCCACCAGGTTCCTCTGTCTATGAGATTTTCCAGGCAAGAATACTGGAGTGGGTTGCCATCCCTCCTCCAAGAGATCTTCCTGACCCAGGGACTGAACTCACGTCTCTTACATCTCCTGCACTGGCAGGCGGGTTCTTTACCACTAGCTACCTGGGAAGCCCTGATATATAAATACAGTGCTGCAAAGTAAAAAGTGTTACTGTCTCTACTAAGGATGCAAGAGAATATTTCTACCTGTAGGATCAGAAACAGCTTTGTGGGAGGCTCTACCAGCTCTGACCTGGGCTTAAAGACAATCAGGATTTAGATACACAGAGGGAGTTAGAAAGAGGCAAGCAATCCAGGATGAAAAAAATAACATGAGAATGTACAACAAACTATGATTTGGCTGGACAGTAGCATCAAACATTTCTTGTGCTCTTACTGTGTACCAGGTATTGTATTACAAGGCTTATTTTTTTTTAATCTTCAAATAAATCCATGGGTTAAGCAAATAAAGAAACTGAGGTTTAGAAATTAAGTGACTTAATTAAGGTCACACAGTCAGCAAGTGGCAAAACTGAAATTCAATCAAGGAGACTCTAGGGTTTTATGCTTATAAACTCCGAGACACTAACTCAAGGAGTAAAGATTTATACCTGGGAGTAGCGGGGGATAACTAGAAAGAGAGGCTGGGGGCAGATAGCACAGGGCTCCCAAACCATGATAAGTAACATGATCTTGATTCTGTTAGTACAGAGAAACAGATGACATTTTAAGAGGAAAAAAAATGATACATTTCACAGGATTTATGTAGTTACTATGAATTAATAAATGAAACAATGAGTGAATTTTTTAGGTTAAATTAGTCAAGCAGAAGTATATATAATAAATTGGAGGAGAGAGAGACTAAAATAATGAAACAAATAGTTTTTACAAAGAGGTATTGGACTGTAGCCCACCAGGTTCCTCTGTCTATGAGATTTTCCAGGCAAGAATACTGGAGTGGGTTGCCATCCCTCCTCCAAGAGATCTTCCTGACCCAGGGACTGAACTCACGTCTCTTACATCTCCTGCACTGGCAGGCGGGTTCTTTACCACTAGCTACCTGGGAAGCCCTGATATATAAATACAGTGCTGCAAAGTAAAAAGTGTTACTGTCTCTACTAAGGATGCAAGAGAATATTTCTACCTGTAGGATCAGAAACAGCTTTGTGGGAGGCTCTACCAGCTCTGACCTGGGCTTAAAGACAATCAGGATTTAGATACACAGAGGGAGTTAGAAAGAGGCAAGCAATCCAGGATGAAAAAAATAACATGAGAATGTACAACAAACTATGATTTGGCTGGACAGTAGCATCAAACATTTCTTGTGCTCTTACTGTGTACCAGGTATTGTATTACAAGGCTTATTTTTTTTTAATCTTCAAATAAATCCATGGGTTAAGCAAATAAAGAAACTGAGGTTTAGAAATTAAGTGACTTAATTAAGGTCACACAGTCAGCAAGTGGCAAAACTGAAATTCAATCAAGGCAGACTCTAGGGTTTTATGCTTATAAACTCCGAGACACTAACTCAAGGAGTAAAGATTTATACCTGGGAGTAGCGGGGGATAACTAGAAAGAGAGGCTGGGGGCAGATAGCACAGGGCTCCCAAACCATGATAAGTAACATGATCTTGATTCTGTTAGTACAGAGAAACAGATGACATTTTAAGAGGAAAAAAAATGATACATTTCACAGGATTTATGTAGTTACTATGAATTAATAAATGAAACAATGAGTGAATTTTTTAGGTTAAATTAGTCAAGCAGAAGTATATATAATAAATTGGAGGAGAGAGAGACTAAAATAATGAAACAAATAGTTTTTACAAAGAGGTATCGAGGACTTGCATAGACAGTGATCATGGGAGAGAAAAGAAAGAACAAACACTCGGACTGATCAGACATGGATTAATGTCTTGTACCTGAGAAACTGGAAGGATGATCATGTCATTCAGAGAAAGAAGCAACGAAGCTAACCTGGTAGGTGTGGGCAGGAGATTCAGGGGCTGGTAGGGACCCACACGCCAATGGAGCTGTGTGCAGGATGAGGACTCAGCAGCGACGTCAGAGGACAGGATGGAAGCCATTCACGCAGAAGAGATTATCAGAACCTTGACACAAAGAAAACTGCTCAGACCAAGTACATGAAAGTGAAAGGATCTTAGATGTAACAGTATAAAACACAGTGTTCAAATGGTCAAAAGGCACAGGAAAACATGCTCAACATCGCTAATTATTAGAGAAATGTAACTCAAAACTATAATGAGGTATCACCTCACACCAGTCAGAATGGTCATCATCAAAAAGTCTACAAATAATAAATGCTGGAGAGGGTGTGGAGAAAAGGGAACTCTCCTGCACTGTTGGAGGGAATGTAAATTGGTGCAACCACTATGGAGAACAGTGTGGAGATTCCTTTAGAAACTAAAAACAGAGCTACCATAGAATCTTGCAATCCCACTGCTGGGCACATATCCAGAGAAAACTGGAGTTTGAAGAGTGAACATACTCCCCAGTGTTCACTGAAGCACTATTTACAATAGCCAAGACATGGAAGCAGCCAAATGTTCATCAACAGATGAAAGGATAAAGAAGTGACTACACATTTATACACACACACACACACACACACACACACACACACACACTCAGCCATAACCAAAGAATGAAATAACGCCATTTGCCACAACATGGATGGGCCTCGAGATTATCATACTTAGTGAAGTAAGCTAGACAAAGACAAACACCATGTGATACAATTTATATGTAGAATCTAAAAAATAAATGATACAAATGTACACACACACACACACACACACACACACACACACACACTCAGCCATAACCAAAGAATGAAATAACGCCATTTGCCACAACATGGATGGGCCTCGAGATTATCATACTTAGTGAAGTAAGCTAGACAAAGACAAACACCATGTGATACAATTTATATGTAGAATCTAAAAAATAAATGATACAAATGAACTTATACACAGACAGAAATAGACCCATAAACATAAGAAAAATCTGATGGCTACCAAAGGGGAAAAAGGTGGGTGGGGATAAATTAGGAGTTTGAAATTAGCATATACACATTAGTATATATGAAATAGATAACCAACAAGGACCTACCGTGCAACACAGAGAACTATACTCAATATTTTAAGTAACCTATAAGAAAAGAGTCTGAAAGAGAATAGATATACGGATGTATACCTGAATCACTTTGCTATACACCTGAAACTAATACAGCCATGTAAATCAACTATACTTCAATTAAATAAATAAATGGAGGGGAGAAAGAGACAGTGTTGGAGGTAAGAGGAGGACTCAGGGGATTCCTGGTGATGTTAGTTAAGTCACTGACAAAGGCAGTTTAGGATGGAGCAAAAGTGAGGGGAGAGGCCAGGTAGACAGGCTTTGAGAAAGACAATCTGATCTATCAAGTGAGAAAGGACCGTTAAGACGAGTGACAGTGGACGAAAAGGAACGACTTAACAATGAGCTGAAGAATCATAGGGGCGGACAAAGTGTGGTTTAATTCAGGGGTTGCAAACCCACACTGCAAAGGAGCCAAGCGGATAACACTCAAAAGTAAAACAGCTGAGTACAAGATCTGCAGCCCTCTGGATCGACATTCTACTTTCCATACCAGACAGAAGCATTGGTACAGATAGAGAGTTCTGTGTATAAGGAAAATAAGATCACAAGGCAGTGGTACACGGTAACTGACACTTCATCTAGGAGTTGCAGACAATGGGGGAGCGGTGGGAGTGGATTACAGGGTCTGCAGAGAGCCCACACCCTGTCCAAAGACAGAAAAAGAAATTCAATTCTAAGAGACTGTTGTCACGTGCAAATGTGAGCCCAGTGTTGCCAGTTCCCCAATGTGTTAAGAGAAAGAGAAACACAAATTATTATGCAAATCTCCCAATTTTTAAATATTCAGGCAGGGAGGAAACACGGTATGGGTCAACAAAAGGGTTTGCTGCCGGAAGCCAGTTCACTAATAGTCTATGACCTCCTGAATCCACTAGGCTTTATTAAGTCTGACAATAAAGAATGAGAAAAGTACAATGGTAATATGACAGCTCAGCAGAACTGAGGGAAGAGTTTGCTTATTTGCTTATTTCAGGATCCTGAAGAATTAAGCATTTTTATTGGCTGACAGGAAGGTAGCCTAGCGACAAGAGCAAGAGATATGAATCTGCATGTAAGGGGGTACAAGCTAAAACGAGAATTTAATTTTGTTAGATTTTAGTATATTTTGATAAATAATCATCAGGGAAAGAAAGATCTTTGTTAAGTACAATTCAGAATTAATTGATAAGCCAGAAGTGACAGCTGTATGATACCCATTGCTATCATCTTATTTTGTAAAGAGACAATGTCTATAAGAGATGGACAGCCCTACAGGTAAGAGAGGCCCCACTAGCAGCCAGGATAATTTCATTATGCAAACAAGAGTTCCCGCGTCTGTGATTGGGCAATGGGGCTTGTCATCATGGAAACAGAAGATGTCACTGAATGGAAGCCTTTCAAAGAATGGAAGCCCCCTTCTGGGAAAAGGAACTTGGGTTTGGCCTTCAAAGTTCCTAAGTTTCATTTGGAAGCTGGTTAATTCCTTCAGTGCATCACCAAGAAGAAAAAAGCCAGCGTCTGGCCAGCTATCCTGGTCAAACTGCCAGCATTTGTGGTCCAGCTCAGGGAAGGAGAGGGAAGAAGCAGAGCGCCACAGCCAGCCTGTAGATTTCAGAAACCACACCATCTGGGTCTTGATCCTCAGGCTGGTACTGGGTTCTGAAAAGTCCATCGATATCTCCGCTTTCCAGGTGAAACTAATGCAATTCAGTGGTGAGATTGTCAAATTATTAATAATTTTATGTAGTTTTCATGCCAGTGTCACAGGAAGACTGGAGATCTGGGGAGACTTTTGTTTTGTTTTTTTTTAAGAGGAAAGAAAACTGCTAGGAACAAATGCTTCTTAAACACCTTTTCAAACGTTTGAAAAGAATAATTTAATACCTTTAGTATGACAGTAACTCCGATATTTTTACTTTCTTCCCCCTGGCTTGCGATGCCCTTCGGGAATGACCTCACCCTACAAACTCAAATTAATTCCCCATTTCCCAAAGTATGTCCTTACAGGCCAGCTGCCCCAGAACGGTGGCATCCCACAAAACATCGCCTGTTTATTTAGCAAACGTTTGAGAGCACCTTTTATGCACAGGCACTGTGGCAGGTGGTGGGGATCTGTGGTGAGCGGCGTGAACATGCCCCTGGTCTCACAGTGCTTACCAGGTGCGGTTCCAACTCTGCCTCACGCATCCTCTCCTCTATAGGAATGCCCCCTTCCTGCTCCCCACCTGCAAACTCTTCCCCTCACCCCTTTCAGAGAAACTTCTCTATATTACTGATTGATTCATCAGCCTCTCCTTCGAACTGCCTCAGTTCTTTTGAGCCTATGATGATTCCCAGGTGGCCTAAGTGGTAAAGAACTCGTCTGCCAGTGTAGGAGACATAAGACACTCGGGTACAATCCCTGAGCTGGGAAGACCCCTTGGAGGTGAGCATGCCAACCTACTCCAGTATTCTTGCCTAGAGAATCCCATAGACAGAGGAGCCTGGTGGGCTACAGTCAGTGGGGTTGCAAAGAGCAGACACAGCTGAACAACTTAGCACACAGCACCCACTCATACCCTGCACCCCCTGCTCCTGTCTCACGAATGCCATCTTATCTCCCCAGCTATGACACGAAGCTCTTGAAGGGAAGAACTACATTTTTTTTTCTCCTCTGCCTTCCATGTGGTCTAACACAAAACTCAGTGCATTGTGAGAATCTGTTGCAGATGACCGCATCTCTCCAAACCAAATTGAAGAGCAGCTCATTTACCCTTCCTGTTAGTTTCCTATGGCCTCGGTAACAAATTGCCACAAGTTTGGTGATTAACTGGAATGTCTTCCTTCTCAGTTGTGGAGGCCAGAAGTCTGAAAGCAACATTACTGGGATAAATCCCAGGGGTCGGCCAACAGGGCCAAGCTCCCCCTGGAGACTGCAAGGCAGAATGTGCTCCTTGCCTCTTCCAGTTTCTGGAGGCTGCTGACAATCCTTGACTTATGGCCACATCATCCAGTCTCAGTTGCTACGGTCACCTTACTTTCTCCTCTTCTATCGTTCTGAAGGAGATCCACCCTGGGATTTCTTTGGAAGGAATGATGCTAAAGCTGAAATTCCAGTACTTTGGCCACCTCATGCGAAGAGTTGACTCATTGGAAAAGACTCTGATGCTGGGAGGGATTGGGGGCAGGAGGAGAAGGGGACGACAGAGGATAAGATGGCTGGATGGCATCACAGACTCGATGAACATGAGTCTGAGTGAATTCCAGGAGTTGGTGATGGACAGGGAGGCCTGGCGTGCTGTGATTCATGGGGTCGCAAAGAGTCGGACACAACTGAGCGACTGAACTGAACTGAACTGATCTGTGTCAAATCTCCCTCTGCCTCTCTCTTGTAAAGACACACATCATTGCATTTAAAGTCCTCCCAGATAATCCAAGGTAACCTCCCAGTCTCAAGACCCTTAACTTATTCACATCTAATAAGGCCCTTTTTCCACATAAGGTAACAATTCCAGGTTCCAAGGATTGGGGCTCGATATATTTTGGGGCCATTATTCAGCCTACTATACCCTTAGATTAAGGCCCTTTGATTCAATAAAGTTGTAACAATCAACTAAAATCATGAGGAATATTCTGTCTCTCATCTAGGACTTTCAACAAATAGACAAGAATCAGAAAACAATGAAAAATAGACATCACAGCCACCAGTCGAAAAAATACTGTACAGTTCATTTCAGTCGATCAGTCATGTTTGACTCTTTGCCACCCCATGAATCGCAGCACGCCAGGCCTCCATGTCCATCACCAACTCCCGGAGTTCACTCAGATTCACGTCCATCGAGTCCGTGATGCCATCCAGCCATCTCATCCTCTGTTGTCCCCTTCTCCTCCTGCCCCCAATCCCTCCAAAATTGTCAAAAGTATTAACTACTGGAAAAGCAATAGTTTGAAATGAGTCAAAAGTGCTGATTGTATCCCATAGGATCAAAACCAGATTATTTCAAAGTAGAATTGCTGGAAAGAGGACAAATTCAGGTTAATTTTTTTCCTAGGGAAGAGAGTTTTTGTAGTGGCATTCAGCCACAAAATCAATCTTTTCCCACCGAAAACTACAGATGGAAATAAATCTCTATTCTCTTTATTATTAAAGTGTTAAGACAAGTAAGGTCAGGTGGCCCACAGGCTGCATATTTTCAGGGCAGACTGAATCCCAGCATCAGTAGAGTAACTCAACTCCGAGGGTTACTGATTACGTGTTTGGGAAGCTAGGGAGGTGGAAGGTTCACCCTTCATAAGGCAGAACCTTGAAGGAGACAGCAATAGTTTGAAGACAGTTTCAAAGAGACAAATGATTGTTCAGTGAGTATGGAGAAAAGCAGCAAATTTCTGTTACAGTTTTTAGGGTCTGTGTTGTCCTGGACTGAGTTGTATTGTAATAACTAAACATTATGCAAACACAGCAGTGGCGTTTAAGGCCCTTGCTATATGAAGAGACAAACAGTGAAAAGCGCCAGGTGACAGGAACCTCTGAGGTCTCGAATCAGCTCTCTACTGAGAAGCTGCATGCATGCTGTCGCCTTAGGCCTGTCCGACTCTTTGTGACCCCATGGACCACAGCCCTCCAGGCGCCTCTGCCCATGGGATTCTCCGGGCAAGGACAGTGAAGTGGGTTGCCACTGCCTTCTCCAGGGGATCTTCCCAACCCAGGGATCAAACTCACGTCTCCTGCATCTCCTGCACTGGCAGGAAGGTTCTTTACTACTAGTGCCACGTAGGATGCCAGTGCGAGGTGATACCAGTCAAACCACTCTCACTGACCTATTGAAAGGCCAACTTAGTTGACTTGGTAAGTGATCATCATTCCCCCATAGCAGATTTGGGTATTCTCAGATACTGCCTTTAAGATTCTAATGAAAATTCCACTCATGGTCTAGAGTGAAAATACAAATCTCCAGGGACACCCAGCCATCACACAGCCAACCTGCAGCTTCCCCCCGGTGAACTTGTTCAGTGATGGGCAACTCAGGAGCCCAGAGAAGTCCTCACAGCAAAGCCAGAGGAGGCAGTGAGTACCCTCGGTCCCCAAGAGGAGGGTCTATGGCGGTCTATACTCTGTTGACAAGGCAAGGAAGTGTCCAATACATTGTCAGCTGAATTTCTTTTAAAGCAATCCTAAAAGCATTTCTGTGGAAATTCCGTATCTGGAAAATTTTCCTGGGAAAAACCTCTCTCCCAAAGAAGCTAGATCAGAAGCAGTGCTTCACTCTCATCAGAGTGGCTCCGAGCCATTTCCTCCAGCTCCTCTAGACCCCAGCGGGTTCCCAGCCAGGACCTCCGCTTAATTCTCATCTCTGAGTGGACTTCGAATCGTTTTCACGTCATAACATGTCGATTGTTGTCTCCTCTCTTCAAGCTTGGTCTTGGAGTGAGAAACATAAACATCCTTCACGGAGGCAGCTTTGTTTGTCCAGACCGTGTCCCCTGGAGAAGTTATGATCGGCAGGAAATGAAAACAACCAGCATCGCTTTTGTTCACATTGATTTCAGTGACATTTTGAAAATGGAGCACCTAAGCCAAACCAAATCCCAGGCCTTGTTCTGACCAAATTCCGAAATGAGGAACTTCACGCGGAACATTAAAAACTCAATTGTCTCCGGCCACAGCTGAATGAAAAGCTCAGATTAAAACTGGCAACGATTTGCTTCCTACAAATGTGCTTTGTTCTTGGCTAACTTGTCAGCTCATAAAAAAACGCCTCTGTACAAGCAGCTGTCTCATTCAAGATGCTGAATCTTTTCATGGCCGTCAGTAAGAATGTGTTATAGGGAGCCCAGCCTAGCACCCTTGCTCTGGGTCCGCAGTGTGGGCCTCCCCGCTTCCCTGGTATGCCTTTCTCTAACTTGATGACTTGCATTTTTAATAAAGGGTTATAGAAAAGGCCGTGCTCTTCGTGGAATCCCCTCATCATTCAGTTTCCCAGAAGCCTGACTGTGGAAAAACCCAGCCCCAGAGGCAAAAACAGAGGAGGCCTCTGAAGTTTCCAATTCTTCATCCTAGCTCTTGCTCTTAGCCATCCTGGGCACATCTATTTAATACCTTTATATCTTTCAATATTTCCTTGGTGAGCTGAGTAACTTGCGGTGACCACCCTGAACTAGTTTGCTAGAGAGAAATCAAGTCAAAATTAGGGCAAACCATTTTGCAAATATAAACTGGCTGGTGAGTAATCATTATGGATTTCCCAATGAGCCAATAAATACATTGATGGCACCTCCGAGACACTTTTTTTTCCTGGATTATCTAGAGAGGCACCTTCAGCCCAACCTTAACATGAGGACTCATGGTGAGCCCTCACATGGACCATCACATGCAGCGTCCTACAGAGTAGAGAGCGGGCAAACAGTGGGTAACGGTAACGAGCCCCTTCACCCTTCCTGAGTCTACCTTCGCTCACGCTGCTCCACGTACTTGGAATGATCTCTTCGCTCTTCTCACCCATTCTGCTAATCTCTGAGAACGTTTCATACCCTCTCTTGCATTTGAAGCCCAAATGCTATTAGTGCAGATTAGCGCTAACCTAATGGAAAGACACGGAGAAGGAAATGGCAACTCACTCCAGTGCTCTTGCCTGGAGAATCCCAGGGACGGGGCTGCCGTCTATGGGGTCGCAGAGTTGGACACGACTGAGGCAACTTAGCAGCAGCAGCAGCAGCAATGGAAAGACAATCCCAGGTTCTCAGAATTCATTGACACAAATCAGAGGTATAACCTAGGATAAGTCATTTAACATGTCTAAGTTCCAGTCCTTAGCTATTAAAATGGAACTCAGAGAGGACTTCTCTGGTAGTACAGCGGATAGGAAACTGCCTGCCAGTGCAAGGGACATGGGTGCCATCCCTGATACCAGAAGATTCCACATGCCGTGGGGCAACTGAGCCTGTGCCCTGCAAGTCCTGAGCCCATGGGCCCACAGCCTGTGCCCTGCAGCGAGAAAGCCCCAAAGCAGCAGCACAGGCCCCGTGCAACCAAAAACAGAGAACTGAACTAGTAGGGGCCGCCCCTGTGGCCCAATGGCTAGGACCCCGAGCTCCCAATGCAGGGGCCCAGGTTCTAGCCCCAGTCAGGGAACTAGTCCCCACATGCCAAAACAAAGATCAAAGATCCCACATATAACAACTGAGACCTGGTCCAGGAGATCAGTAATTCGTTCAATGGGACTAGGAGCACCCTTCCCACAATTTCTTTAAAGTTCTGTGCCACCCAGGATCATTTGGAGCGGGGTGAAAAGACTGACGAAGCCCTGCAGCTGCTCTGAGGTAGAGGCTGCTGAGGAACCTGGCCAGAGTAGAGAAAGAGGGCGTGTCTGGCTGAGGCCAAAGAGTCATTATGTGAACCGCTTTCTGAGGAGACATTACGTAGCAGGGGTTATTCCACAGTTGTTATGGGCTGAACTGTGTCCCTGAAAATTCATACACTGAAGTCCTAACCCCTAGTCCCTCAGAATGTACCCGGAGATGGGTCTTCAAAGAAGGACTCAAGATGCAATGAGATCATTAGGATGCGCCCAAATCTGATATAACTGGTATCCTTATGGAAAAAAGAAAAAAAAGGACATTAGGACACAGACACATATAGACGGAAGACACTGTGAAGACGGTCATCTATAAGCCAAGGAGAGAGGCCTCAGAGGACACCAGCCAGCCCACACCTGGACCTTGGACTTCTAGCCCCCAGGACTCTCAGAAGACAAGTTTCTGTTGGTTAAGCTATCCTGACTGTGGTACTTTGCTATAGCAGCCCAAGCAAACTAAGCGATTATCTTCAATTATCCACCACCTAAAATGTGTACACAAGGTAAAACATGTTCACCGGTTAAAAACACAAACAGAAATAGATGAGTTGTTCAGTTTCTACATTCTTTCTTACTCCAGTCAGGCCTTTCTCCAGTCTTTCTCTTCCCTAAGAACACACCTTTTGAAATCATGAACAATAGGAAAGTTATTTCCTGCTGTATCAGTCAGGACAGGTTAGGCTGTGCTGCAGTAACAGTCTAACATCTAGGGGGTTTTAATCATTAAATTGTATTATTTCTTACACTAAAGGAATCGAGGTTCCACTCTATGTTTCCTTCCTAGCTTCAGAGACTTTACCAGCTGGAGGGTTAACAGTGGCCATTAGAAGAAAACGTGCATTTTTCATGGTCTCGTAAACGTCAACTTAAACGTGACACCACCACTCACTCATGCTCTGTTGCTCAAAATAAGTCACCCGGCCATGGCTATCTTCCAGGAGTGGGGCAATCCAAACTTATGTGGCAGGAGAAACATCAGAATATCAGTGAGCAGGGTCATTTGCTGCCACAGTGCCTTTGGGTGAGGATAAATTCTCACCACTGAAGCAGCAGAGGTGGTGAATTGAAAGGACCTACCTTACCTTGATTTTCTATACATGAAACTAAACAAAAAGCAGACTTCAGAATCAAACCTATATTTATTCATCTGAAAGCTTTCTCGTAATATTTCTATGTGGATTAAATGAAATTGCATTTGTAAAGTACCCTCAGTGGTGTCTTAAAACGCCCTAGATGCTTTTCCCTGTATCCTCTGCATGTCTGATTCCAGAGTGACTTTATTTTTACCCAATTTCTAGTATGAATCCATGACACTCAGCTGTTTCACCTGGCCCCAAACAAGGCTTGGCCTTGCCAAAAACACCAGGTACCTACCTTCCAGAGCGTCTTCCTGACACTTAGAGACACTAGAGACCCTAGAGAGTCTTCTAAGACACTGAGCCCACCCGGACAGGCACCCTTCTTCGCGTACTATATTCTCCCATATACATTCTTTTTCTTTTCTCCTCTCTCTGTTGAGTCCTGTGCTGACCTTCAGCCTCCAAACTATCAGCTGGAAAATGAGGTCCAATAACTATGGTATGTGAGATGAGGATGACGTTGATCCAGTGGTCTTCTCCAGAGTTCAGGACATTGGAAGTGTCTCCTCCATGCTCAGGGAAAGAAAGCCTTGGGGAGAGCAAGTGTCTCTTACTGGTGACTCACACCACCCTCCACTGTGTCCCCAGTTTTCCTGAACTGAAGGAGGAGCAGCAGACCTCCCACCTGCTCACCCCTCCTCCCACTGCAAAGCCGATCAGAGACCAAGGGCAAGCCGCCGGGTAATCTGAGCGACTGGCCCCTTTTAGAGTGAGGCAACGGGGAAAGACTGGCGGGGCCAAGCACTTAACCAGCTTCTCTCCTCTGGTTACACTGGTGCCCCCTTGGGCTTTTCACACTCAGCACATGGCCCCAGGGCACTAATGGAGTGCACTGGCGTGCATGCTCACCTGTTGTGCCTGCCACACCCACTTCACCCCAGCGCAAGTCTGAAAGCGTGCAGTGCATTTGCTGGATATGACAGACTGCAGGATGCTTTTGCTTTGATTATAAAGCAAGGGCAAGAGCTCTCTTCTTTTATTAACAATTAGGTGAGTGTCCTGAGGCCACTGAGCAAAACCAAAAATCATTAAACCGTTTTTGGCTGCAATTGTCACCACCATCTAGGTACTGTTATACAACTGTATCACTTTACAGTTTAGAATGAATTTTTCATATATTTTCATTTGATCTCCCTAACGATGTAGCACAGTTTTCCTCACGTGACTGATGAAAAACTGCAGCTTGGGGAAGTCAATGACATAACCTGCTTAAGGTGTCACAGCTCCTAAGTGGCAGAGCTCAGACTCCACCACAAGCCTTCTGAGACACAAGTCTATGTCTGTGACGCACAGCAAGACCCAGAATACAGATACGAGGAACTGGAAAATACCTGCACTCTGCTAGACACGGTAACGAGTGTTTCCACATATGCAACCTGACATAAACATCACCGCAAACCTGACCACAATATTTCCATTTATCCAACAATGTCTGTATGGTGTGGAGGAGACTGCAGAGGGCAGGTGGCAGTAAGAAATGAGTCCAGACAAAGATGACTAGACGAATGGTTATTATTCCCATTTAACACAAAAGAAAAATGGAGGGTGAAGGAGGAGGTGAGGAAAGCTAAGAGGAGAGTTTTAGGTAAAACAGAAGCCAGATTTAATATCTCACAGCATCACAGCAGACAGGTGGACCAAAGGACGGGCGGGCGGGGAGTCCACCACCTACCGGGGAGTTTTCTCCACCGAAAGGAATGGCTCAGCTTCTCCAGCGCGCGGATAAGCTCTTTTGAATCCTATGATCTGTGCTTTTAGAAAAAGGAGGTGACAAAAAGAAAAGAAAGACCTGAAGATGACTGACGCACAGACCCAAAAGTACCACAGGCACAACTTCACACGTGAACAACGACAGCAAAACATCCCAAGTCTGGCAGAATGGACCTCGTGCCAGCCAAGGGAGCAGCTTAATAAGTCCTTTGGCCATAGATTTTTCCAGATGCAAGAACTAAACACAGGCCCAAGTCAGAACAATGAGATAGGTAGAAACATGTAATGAACAAAGACAGAGACCCGCTCCTGGGATGGGCAAGCCACTGGTGACGGTTCAGCCACAGAGATGGTCTCCTCTCTCTGTGACTCCCACGACTCTCTCCCGGGAAGACTGACAGCCACGATATGAGCAGCTAGCTCAGATAACTGCAGGCTGCTGTCTGCTGCCCGGGCTCTTGTTTCCGCAGAGATCACACCTGCCCCTAATCCAAGGAGGGACTTCCCAGTACACAGCCGAACAGCCCTGTCTTTGACATCTCAGGCAAATTAAGGAGGAGATTTTGAGAAGTACAGGAAATTAAGACTCTGGTAGAGCTGGATAAATTTTCTGAGAGGAGACTAGAAATATAACAGCTAACTTAGCACCATCACAGTACTAAGTCTTTGCCTGCCTCATCTCAAAAATCCTCATACCAACCCCATGAGTTAAGTACTACTATCATTCTCAACTTAAAAATGAGGAAACACACTCAGAGGGGTTAAGTAACTTGTCCAAGACCACACAGCTAATAACGGCAGAACCAGAATTCAGACCCAAGTGTATCTAGCACCAGATCTTTCACTTACCTTATTCACTACTTTATAATGTCTGTCCTTAGGGGAACAACTGGGAAGACATGGGCAGGAAGATGCTTTTTATAAACACAGTATTAGGTCGGCCAAAAAGTGCATTTGGGTTTTCCCATAAGGCATTATGGAAAACCCAAGGGAACTTTTTGGCCAACTCAATATTTTTATTTCATAATGTCAATTTGCCTAATTATAAGTAATCTTATATTCTAGTGTCCCTGTTACTCACAAAATCATAGAGCTTCTTCATCCATCAAATCCTCTTAAAATACTTCCATTCATCAGAAGGAAAAGGAGTTTCATTTTCAGAGTCATTTGCTTGACATCTAGGTGCTAGCAAGGGCAGCTCAATTCCTTCAACGAATACTGAAACTCTTCAGCAAACTCACGTAGGGCGATGTGACTGTAAACATTTGCTTGACCCGTGAGTGATTGAATCGGTGAATGACTGTACCTATGGGAAACAAACAATATGACAGTTTGCAAGCAATTCACAGTTTTCAGTAATACAAAATGTCACAAAACACTTCAAGAATCAAGGTTAGCTCTTGGCTTAATTTCACCCAGTCTGGCACACTTGTCCACCAGCTCATGGGACTCCAGCTACCCCGACAATGCATCCTGGACCAGAGCTGGGAAAACTTTTTCTATGAAGGGTCAGATAGTAAATGCTTTTGGCTTTTTGGGTCAAGATGATCTCTGTTACAACTATTCAGTTTTGCCATTGTTAACAAGGCAGAAAAAGCCAGAGACAATATGGAAGCAAATGGACATGGCTGGGTTCCAATAAAACTTTATCCATAACAGGTGGCAGGCTGGATTTGGCCCACAGACTGCAGTTTGCCTCCCTCCCAACTCCTGTCCCGGACAAAACAACAATGCCCTCACTCATCCCAGTCTCTGTTCTGACGCCCCACCTGAGCATCGTGAAGGCTTTGAAAAGTCACCGAAAATCCGTGAACAGTGGCGAATGATGAGACAGCTGCAGACCACGTTCGAAATTAACAACTAAAGAAAGCTGTCAAAGACAGATTTGACCAACACAGTGACCACAAATAAAAAACCCGACAGAAAACCTTCCTCCTTTCTGTCCCTTAATAGGGGAAAAGAAGCATGCGTTTGATTATTTAGGGTTTTAAAGTTTCCTGCATAAATCTTGTCTTTTAAAATCACAATCATTTTATATTTTTCAGTGAAAAAACAATTCCTAGTGAAGATGCTTCGTTTCTATTCATTTTTAGTCACAGGTTGCTAGGCAAGAAAGCAGACCCTATTTATCACAGCATCACAGGCCATCACCCGAGAGCTGTCTCTGATGAAGGACAGGGAAGAGACATGTGCCAGGCCCTTTTCCCCGTGGCACCTTGCCTTCCCCTAGGACCTCTTTCCTTGTGAGCCTTTTGGAAATGTAAAACAGAAAGAAAAGCAATCAGAAATGGACTACATCATGATATGACAATTTTAACTCTATAAATTCATGTTTTCCCCTCTCTCCCTGTTTGTCCATATTTCCAGAAGACAGAGAGAGGCTAGAAATTTCTAGGAATCTATAGTTGTAAGCAAGAGGGAAGTAGAAACTGCATGTTTAATGAGGTGGCCTCCCTGTCTGCAGGGGCTACCTCCCCTATCCTCAGGACTCCTGTTTCTTAGACTTCCGGCTTAAGTCAGCTCATGCAGAGATGGCTGTTCTCAGGCTACGTCTATAGATTTCCTACTTGGTTTGCATTTATTGTGCCTACTTGTCACGTTCAGTAAACACTTCAATTAATTATATATCTTAAAGTGCTTGACGTGCCATGTAGTGAAAGGGTACGATTTTTTAAATCAATGAGGGGAGAAAAAACACATAGGGCTCATCAGTGGAACTTCGGGTGTTTCGCATAAAAAAGAGGGGATGGGAAAACACTTCTACAAATCAGGAATTCCACAGCTTCGTCTAGAAAGGGTTCCACCTGGCAATGAGGTTTGTTGTGAAAGCCTCGAATGTGTAAGAATGAGTCTAGGTCAAGCATGGAGACCTCAGGATAGTAGGAGGAAGTGACTGATCCCCCAAGAGCAGCAGAGCCCAGGATGTCAATCAGATGTCAGCTCATCACATGAAGAAAAGGGGCAGGGCCACTGGGCTCTCTGGGTTATAGAAAGAAGCAAACTAAGAAAGAGGAAAAAAAAAAAAAGGGAAATGTGTGCCAGGCTCACAGCTGACTTGATCAGCCCTGGTTCCCTACACACAGACAGGTCTGGGTATCTGGTAGGCTTTGAGGTTTATGCTCCGAAGCAAAGAGAAGAGGAAATGTGACCATTCCAGCTTTATATAAAAGAAGTTTATGGAAGGACAAGTGGGAGAACCACCCCAGCTGCTCAGCCCAGCACCCTGGACATGGGCTTCTTGCCTGGTGACGGCACAGCAGCTATGGAGGAAATAACAGTGGCAGGTGGCACACAGAGGATAAAGACAATAGCAACAGATGCCATTTATTGAATACCTACTCTGGTGACAGGTCTTCTGCTGGGCATTTTCACACCTATTATATTTATTCCTTATCATTTATAAAATAAATAGTGTTATCCTTATTCCACAGTTGAAAAAACATAAATCAAGACTTTTAAAAAAAATCCTAACCCAAGATTACATAGTTTCTAAAAATGAAGAGTCAGGATTTGAGTCTAGGTCTTGGTGAATCTACGGTTCAAGGGGAAACATCACTAGTTCTTGGGTTTTGCCTTTGCTTTCAGAGAAAGAAGTTGTCCAAGTCCCGAGGTACCTATAACCAGTGATGGCAGCTACCAGCAGCGTCACAGCAGTGGTGCCCAGGGTGTCAGCTAGAGGCCGCTGCAAAATCCCATCTCCAGTGAAGCCCCCACAGATGGAGGAACAAAGCGTGTCATTTCTACCTCCAGATTGCTCACAAGTGCCGCCCAGTGACCGAATCTAACTGGGACCCTGCGGCAAGGGATTCTGGAAACGTTGTTCCCAGGTTTCTAGCCCTGTGATAGGAGGCAGTCATAAGAGGGGACAGGAATGATCCTGCATTGCCCAAAGGAAACCCTGGCACCGTCACGGGTGGGCCCTGGAATAATCTGGAATTCGGGAAAATATGTGGAGTCGTTATAACCCACTACAGATAACTCCGTGATGCAGGTGGGAAGGGTATAAGTGGCCACAGTTTAATGGTGGGATATAATCACAGAGCAAATATTTTGACCACTATTTTGTCCTCTGACTATATTCTCCAGCTTCTGAGATCTGGAGAGATGTTTTACTGCGGATTTAAATCTTGAACAGCCTCCAGAAGAAATAACATGCTGCACAAGTCACTTCCCAGTCCTTATTCTGCCCAGAATGCATTTTTAGTTGACTGTGCTCCAACCGCTTAAATGAATGGTCTAGTAACTCTGCACTCTGTTTTCCACCCTCAAGGAAAATTCTTACCTGGTAGCTGCCCTGTTTCTCTGCTTACCTTCATTTTTTCAGGAAAGGCTTTAGTTTTAAAAGCTGAATTAGCTGAAATGACTAGAGACAAATTTGAGGTAATTTTTAACTTAATTTCACTGATCAAAGTTACACTCTCATCCCTATTTCCTGAGAGCAATTTCTTTCAATTCTTACAGCTCTTTCTCACTCCATATCTCTAAATGTTTGTACAGCTCGCTCTTGATTTTTCAATTTAGATATTGACACCCTACGATTGAAAATGAGAAATTAGCTTTCGTATAATTCAACGCTCAGGTGCACACACACACGCATGTGCGTGCACGTGCACACACACACACGCATGCTTTTCCACTCATCTTCCCACTATCTTTTTTGGGTTAGATCAGTATTCAGTATTATATTATCATGATGATGTCATATTTATTCACAGCTGCGTCATGTAGTTTTCTGTATTTTTTTTTCTTGTAAACTTTTTGCTTTTTGTAGAATTTGTCATCACTTTATCCCCTTGCTTACTTTTTAAGTAATTGCTAATTCATCCACAAACTCTCTACCAAAAGAACATCATCTCCTTTTCACAGACTCAACACATCTCTCCATTTTATATTTTCTCAGAGACATCCTGGCCTGGGGTTTCCACTCTTCTGCTCCAGCACAGAATGCCTCTTCCCTGGGCTTGCTGCCCACCACCGATCTCAGTCTGCCTGCCTCCGTTGCCAGGGCGACACTGGGCCCTGTATCTTATGGGGGAACCCCAGGCAGCTCCCTTGCATCTCCCCCTCTCCCAGTAACACCAGGTGATGGGAGGGGTGGCAGTGCTGGAGGTGATGGCCATAATTCCCCCCCCATCCGCCCCCCGTTGAGCCAAATGCTATATTTAGCTTCCCCTCTATATCATGACTCCCTCCTTCCCCTTTCAGATGATCCCACGTGTGTCCCCGGCATGTGAAAGTGGGAGGCGGCCACATTCCAGAGCCAGAAAGTCTCCCAGTGGTCAGTCTGCCTGAGTGGGAAATAATGGAGAGATACCAAAATACAAATGCGTGGGAAGGGTTTCCAAGAAGAAGTTATCCAAACCATTTCTGGAAATAGATGATAACATTATTTCCCTAAACACAGGATGCCACAAAGAGAGCAAAGAGGTTCTAATAAATGGTGCAATGTAAAAATGAGTTGCAAAACACCACTGTTTGTCTCATTTTTAAGCCAACTGCTTTGTGCTAAATGTTGTCATTGAGGATCTATGAGGGAACTCTGCAAGGGCCAGGGTCTAAAGGCTTTTTCCAAAATCATTTATCAGCCAGTGATCCACAGACTACAGAATTTCACCACCTTCCTCAAATCCAAATATTAGATAATAACTAAACTACCACAAAACCTTGGTTTCCTGAGGCTCCCAGGGAAGCCAAAAATCACGATGCAAAAAAATAATATTTTACCAAACATTCCATGGAAAATACAAAATGTAACTGATTTATACCTTGCATATACATTTCTCCCCATTGCACATAGAATACAGGAGTATCCATTACTCTGTAAATATTAAATATATATTTGTTGTTGTTCAGTCACTAAGTCATGCCTAACTCTATGTGACCTCATGAACTGTAGCACACCAGGCTTCCCAGTCCTCACCATCTCCGGGAGTTTGCTCAAACTCGTGTCCATTGAGTCAGTGTGTGTCTATATATGCGTACAGACACACATATAGTATTAGTATGACTTGTAATAGGCTGAGTATTTTAATTAATAAACACTATAATAAATGGTTTTGCTTGGGACTTCCCTGGTGGTCCAGTGGCTAAGACTCAACTTTCCCATAGCAAGGAGCCCAGGTTTCATCCTTGGTCAGGGAACTAAACACTATACGCCACAGCTAAAGATTTCACATGCCACAGCTAAGACCCAGTCCAGCCAAATAAACACACAATTTTTTAAATGGTATTTCTTCCCTAAGAGTAAAGTAGCAATAGATTCTACAATTATGACTCCTCTCCTGCTTTAAAAGAATCATATAAATCTATATAAACAACTTTTACATTTGTAATACTTTGTAAAGTTGAAGATTAACTTACATGCAGTAAAATACAGGTCATAAGTATACAGAACCCCTATGTTGCCCTTAGGCCCTCGTGGCACAAGGGTAGCGTATCTGACTCCAGAAGGCCACACGTGCAAATCAGGTCAGGGTCGTGGTTTGACTTCCCTGGTGGTTCAGATGGTAAAGAATATGCCTATAACGCAGGAGATGCAGGTTCGATTCCTGGGTTGGAAAGATCCCCTGGAGAAGGAAATGGCAATCCACTCTAGTACTCTTGCCTGGAGAATTTCAAAGACAGAGAAGCCTGGCAGGCTACAGTCCACAGGGTCTCAAAAAGTCAAACACGACTGAGCAACTAACAAACATCCAGACCAAAATATAGAATATTTCTATCCCCAAAAGTTTCCTCTGCCTGGATGCTGTTTGATACATTTTTAATGGAAAACATATTTTATTCTTTAGTAGAAGGTTATCAATTGGTAATGAGAATATTTGATTAAGTGAAACCTGAACACAGCAAGTGGGAAAGAAATAAATATTTATCAAGCAAATGCAGTTTGCCAGGTACTTTGACATATCATGCCAATCCTGTCAGGCAGGTGTAATTATCTCCTGCTGAGGCAAAGCGCCAGCTTGACTCTCAAAGTTTTAAGGGCCTTTCCAATATCTTACAGTCCATAAGCAACTTGGAAGCCTTTTTTCCATTTAATCACACTGCCAGATTCTACAGCTCTACTACACTTTACAACTATTAAAAAGTTGTGGGGGTGTGGTTTGTTGGTAGGTTGGTTTTTGCCAACTTTCATGCCCAGTAATGAAACATGTGAGAGATAACTGAAATCCAAAGAAAAGAGAAATGTTAAAAACACTTCTCTATTAGGTCACCTTCAAAATAGGTTCAGGGACTTCCCTGGTAGCCCGGTGGCTGACCGCCTGACGGTGCAGGGGCACAGGTTTGGTCTCCGCTCTGGGGAGAGTCCACGCGCCACAGCGCGCCTGAGCCGGTGCCCTAGGGCCCTGCTCCTCAACAAGAAAGGCCCGCGACCGGCGCGGAAGACCAAACCCCGCTCACCGCAACCGGAGGAAACCCGAGCGACCACAGAGACTCAGGGCCGCCAAAAATAAAATACACAAATAGGATTTTTTTTTTAAATAGCTTCAGAAAAAAAGGAAAAAATAGTGCCCATTCTAACCATACTTTTAAAAGCAAACAGTATTGCTTTTTAATCTCCTTGAAATGGCCACCTTTGTCATTGATTTTCAGGTCAAGTTCAGGGCCAGGAATAAAGGAGCAGTGTTAACTGGATTCCCTAAACTCCCTGCAATGCACCTGATCCCAGGGGCCGGGGACCAACCGGCCAGGTCATGGGCGCCGTGGTCTGGGGTGCCCTGGAGAGTGGTCCTCTGGGCCAACCCTGTGACATCATGCCCACATGGCTGGCTGTCCCAGTTTCCCTGGACTGCTGCAGTGTTAGCACTAGAAGTCTAGGGTCCCAGGAAATCCCTCAGTCCCAGGCAAATGGGATTGCTGGTCTTCCTACTGCCCAACCACCACTTGTCGAAGCACCTTAATGACACGTTGCTTTGGTCTTAGGGATTCCAAGGATGACCAGGAAAGTGAGTAAGGTCATAAGGGCAATTGTTTCAATCTGTTCACCAAGAAGAACAAAAAAGAACAGATATGCATTTGCTTACACAGAGATAAGGAAAGACCAGGAGGTGAGCAGGGAAGCATAGTCTCATTGCTTGGGGAAAGGGAACTCAGCCCTGGCTCAAGGGGAAAGAATGGCTGTCCCCCAGTGCCTGCCCTTTCAGAGTCGTCTGAGTTAAATGGATGCAGATATATGATTACACGCACCCAGCGTTGCTGGGCTGTGCTCCTCAGCCGGCTTTGAAGGGCTGCAGGCGTGGAAGGCAAGGGAATAATGGAGACGACTGCAGAACCCCTCCACCTGCTTAGACCAGCTTTGTACTTTAGCCATTGAGCTCCCCCATAAGACTCACTTAAGTAATAGACTTTGTGATTTTATTTCTAAAGATCATAGCATTGATGCATTGATCTTTTTACTTACAGTGTGTAGACAGCAACAGTCCTTTATAGAAGAGGAACACTTTGGTCTGATGACAAGGAGATGCTGACTCAAAAGGCATCAGGTTCAAATCCATGGTCCACACTTGTGTCTGTAACCAGGAAGACATTTCTTTATATCTTCTGATCTTAATGTCTTTATCTGTGTAAAAATAATGTCTGTGTATAATATTAGTTCAAAGGACTGTTGTAAGGATTAAATATTATGGTATTTTTAAAGTAGCACTGAAGCAGTATAGAACAAACACTCAATTACTGGCTAATCTGAAACTGAGGCAAAGTGCTACAAAGCATTAATGCAATACCATAATTTAGACCTCGCAGATGTTTCAGCAATGACCTCCCTACCTCCACCCTAGCTCAGTGCTCAGTTACGGACCACACAGAAGAGTATGTAGCTGAAGGTCAGACCTTCCAGATGCCAGAGTCTGCAGCCAACTCTAGGCTTAATCCATTCTGAGGAATGAGCTGTCCTCCAGGCACAGAGACCAGCATAGAGGACCAGGAGGCAAAAAGGCAAGTGCATAGGGAAGGAGGGAAGAAAGCAGAGGCGGAGGTGGTGGGCAGGGTTTCCCTTGAATCGCATGCTGGGTGGAGCGGGTTGGCCCTGTACAGGACAGAACACACTGGGGATAAACACCCTCTCCAGGATCCTGAGCCAGATAAGGAGGAGGTGCTGGGAGCAAACAGAGAAGAAGGGACTGAGGAAGGAAGAATGCCAGAAGGCGACCACAGAGGTAGAGAAAATGGATATGGTTGGCGAGACCCAGTGCCAGAAACACTGCCAGAAAGTAAAAAGATTTCATTTAATATTATTTCCAGTTAATCAGATTTACCAATGCTTACCCCCCACACACACACACAGAAAATGGTGCACTTTCGATTCCCACGTCAATGAAAGTCATCTTTGGTGCTCGTGAACCACGCTCCTTTCAATCCCTGCCTATCTGAATGAGCGGCTCCACCAGCAGCAGCCAGGGAGGCCCACTGCGGCAGCATTTCCCTGGCAAGCCCTCCACACCGCTTCTCAGCAGCCATCTGAGCTACTCCGTGCCCCATTCCCAACCTCTGTCGTCTCTACCATATGACCCTGCAATCCCACTCGGAGAAAACCGTAATTCCAAAAGACGCGTGCACCCAGTGTCCACTGCAGCACTATTTCCAGTAGCCGAGGCATGGAAGCAACCTCTGTCCACTGACAGAGCAATGAATAAATATATATGGCTCAGAGGGTAAAGCGTCTGCCTCCAATGCGGGAGACCCAGGTTCAATACCCGGCTCGGGAAGATCCTCTGGAGGAGGAAATGGCAATCCACTCCAGTATTCTTGCCTGGAGAATCCCATGGACGGAGAAGCCTAGTAGGTTACAGTCCACGGGGTCGCAAAGAGTCAGACACGACTGAGCGACTTCACCTCATAATATATATAGCATATTGAAAAATATATACTTTGGCTAATTCATGTTGATATTTGGAAGAAAAACAAAATTCTGTAAAGCAATTATCCTTCAATTAAAATTAAAAAACAATATGGTATGTATATATACATGATGGTATGTATATACATGATGGATAATTACTCAGCCATAAAAAATGAAATAACACCATTTGCAGCAATATGGATGGACCTAGGGATTGTCATACTGAGTGAAGTCAGAGAAAATGAAATATCTTATGATATTGCTTATCTAAAAAAATGATACTGCAGAATCTAAAAAAAGAAATGATTCAAATGAACTTACATACAAAACAAAAATAGATCCACAAACAAAGAAAATAAATTTATGGTTACAAAGCAGGAAGGGAGGTGTGGGATAAATTAGGAGGTTAGGCTTAACATAAACACAGTGGTGGTTTGGTCACTCAGTCGTGTCCGACTCTTGGGCTGTAGCCTACCTGGCTCCTCTGTCCATGGGATTCTCCAGGCAAGAACACTGGAGTGGGTTGCCATTTCCTTCTCAAGGGGATCTTCCCAACCTAAGAATTGAACTCAGGTCTTTTGCACTGCAGGCAGATTCTTTACCAACTAAGATCTGAGGAAAGCCCATGACTGTGGATTCGAACCCACAACTCTGAAGAGACTGGAATCTCAATCCAGTGCCTTAGACCATTCAGCCACACTACCTGCATAACAGAAATATACTGCTATACATAAAATAGATGACCAATAAGGATCATTGATTAACACAGGAAACTATGCTCAATATTTTATAACAAGGAAAAAGAATCTTTATATATATAAACTGAATCATTTTGCTGTACACCTGGCAACACAACACTGTAAATCAACTATACTTCAATTTAAAAAGAAAAAAAGGAGCTCTACCTTCTCAAAAATTCTACCAACCAGTTGGCAAGGATATACATGCATTGTCAAGTCAGCTACAATGAAACTTTAATCAAAGTCAGTAGAAGCTCTCTTAATTAACTTTTTCCTCCATTTAACCAGACTAACTGGATTAACCAACACTCACGGAGACCATGTAATTCATTACCCAGGACTCTGCAAGCATGAAAACAGTGCTTTTAACAGTTCAGTTCAGTCGCTCAGTGGTATCCAACTATTTCCAATCCCATGGACTGCAGCACACCAGGCCTCTCTGTCAATCATCAACTCCCAGAGCTTCCTCAAACTCATGTCCATCAAGACTGATTGCCATCCAACCATCTCATCCTCTGACAACTCCTTCTCCTCCTGCCTTCAATCTTTCCCAGCATCAGGGTCTTTTCCAAGGAGTCAGTTCTTTGCATCAGGTGGCCAAAGTACTGGAGCTTCAGCATCAGTCCTTCCAATGAATATTCAGGACTGATTTCCTTTAGGATGGACTGGTTTGATCTCTTTGCAGTCCAAGGGACTCTCAAGAGTCTTCTCTAGCGCAATAGTTCAAAAGCATCAATTCTTCGTGCTCAGCTTTCTTTATAGTCCAGCTCTCATGTCCATACATGACTACTGGAAAAACCATGGCCTTGACTAGATGGACCTTTGTCAGCAAAGTAATATCTCTGCTTTTTATATGCTGTTCAGGTTGGACATATAATTTCATGGCTGCAGTCACCATCTGCAGTGATTTTTGAGCCTAAAAAAAATAAAGTCTCTCCTTGTTTCCACTGTTTCCCCATCTATTTGCCATAAAGTGATGGGACTGGATGCCGTGATCTTAGTTTTTTGAATGTTGAGTTTTAAGCAAACTTTCTTACTCTCCTCTTTCACTTTCACCAAGAGGTTCTTCAGTTCTTCTTTGCTTTCTGCCACAAGGGTGGTGTCATCTGCATATCTGAGGTTATTGATATTTCTCCCAACAATCTTGATTCCAGCTTGTGATTCATCCAGCCCAGCGTTTCACATGATGTACTCTTCATATAAGTTAAATAAGCAGGGTGACAATATACAGCCTTGATGTACTCCTTTCCCAGGTTGGAACCAGTCTGCTGTTCCATGTCTGGTTCTGTTGCTTCCTGACCTGCATACAAATTTCTCAGGAGGCACGTCAGGTGGTCTGGTATTCCCATCTCTTAAAGAATTTTCCACAGTTTGTTGTGATCCACACAGTCAAGGGCTTTGGTGTCAATAAAGCACAATTTCCTGGTGGCTCAGTGGTAAAAAATCCACCTACCAGTGCAGAAAACGTGGGTTTGATCCCTGGGTCAGGAAGATGCCCTGAATACTGGAAACCCACTCCAATAATCTTGCCTAGGAAATCCCATGGACAGTGGAGCCTGGTGGGCTTGCAAAGAATTGGACATGACTTAGCAACTAAGGGCTTCCCTGATAGCTCAGTTGGTAAAGAATCCACCTGCAAGGCAGGAGACCCTCATTCAATTCCTGGGTTAGGAAGATCCCCTGGAGAAGGGAAAGGCTACCCACTCCAGTATTCTGGCCTGGAGAATTCCATGACAGTTCGTGGGGTCACAAAGAGCTGGACACAGCTGAGCCACTTTCACTTATTTTATTGGGGCTTTCCCGAAGGCTCAGAGGGTAAAGCATCTGCTTGCATTGCGGGAGACCTGGGTCCAATCCCTGGGTCATGAAGATCCCCTGGAGAAGGAAATGGCAACCCACTCCAGTACTCTTGCCTGGAAGATCCCATGGACAGAGGAGCGTGGTAGGCTACAGTCCATGGGGTCGCAAAGAATCGGACACAACTGAGCGGCTTCACTTCACTTAGCAACTAAACAACAGTTAAGCCAGGACAAAACACACAAACCAGGAGACATGTTTACACCGAGCCAGCTCTGTTCTTCTTTAACCCACCGACCAACAGACAAGCACAGACTGTTTCCCAGCAGCCCCTGCACTTCGGTGCCCATCAGCTGAGCTCCTAAGAATCACCTGTCATCAATCTCAGACATGTCTTTGCCCATTGCATTTGTTATCAGAATTATGTAATTAGAATAAAAACTATGCAAACCAATAAAATATAAATGTAAAAAGAAAAGGTTTCTGTAAAAATTTTGTTAACTGTCTCAAAAAACTCAAAAATGAGTTGCTTTAAAAACTGCTGCCTATTTGGGTATGGGTAAGGCAACTGTAAAACGTAGGAAGAAAAAATACATGAAAACTCACGTCTAGACAGAGACGACAGTCAGTTTATTTTACAAGTGTTTTTAAGATCTTGCCCCACTTTAAAGAAATTGAAACTGGATGTGGTTAATGATGCATGACCAAAGTGGTTTATATAAGAATGAGAACATGGAACCTCAAACAATGAACTCATAGCAAGGAAAAGCTGGACCTTACAGTAAGAGATAATCTGGACCTTTAAAATTTAAACTAAAATGTTTAAGACACTCAGATACCCAAAACCTCTATCTATATATTTATCTGTCTTTAATTCTCAGCTTGAGCAACTTCTTCAACTGACCAACCAACCTCTTACCAAAATTACAGCAGGTCCTCTGTCTTCCTATGTAGACGAAGTCTTTACAGTAAGAGGTCTTTTGTCAACGTAAGATGTTTCCTGTCACACCTCAGAAATTATTTCAAGGGAAGGAACTTCCCTGGTGGTCCAGGAGCTAAGACTCCACCCTCCCTGTGCAGGGGACCCAGCTTCGAGCCCTGGTCGGGGATCCCACAGGTGCAGGCAAGATTGCACATGCCGTAACAAGGACCAACGATCCCTGGTGCTGCGACTAAGACCCAGCACAGACCAACAAATAAATAAAACCAACTTTTTAAGTTATTTCAAGGAAAGCTCAATGATCACATTTTATTTACGTTATGATTCTCAAGGAGGAAGATTTACCTCAAACTGGAAAAAGACCTAGGGGTAACAAAACTAAAAACGTCTACTGTTCTACAAACAATACTCCTGGGCAATATAAATGTATATAAGAATTTATACGACCATAACTTCCTATCCTAACAAATTATGGCCCAATAAGCAATTTTTACTGAAAATGGAAACCTCATGTGTATGCCTCTCATCCCAAATTACTATCAAAACATACATAATTTAACAAGAAGAAAAAGTACTCAGCAGTGACAAAGAAAAGAGAAAAATAAAACTTGGAGGTCGTTTTCCTTGAAAACAAATTCAAAGTTAGTGATTTAGCTGAAGTGTATGAGGTTGAGGGTTGGGAGACATGGAGGAGGAAAGCAGAAGTCTGTGCAAAAAGAGGTGAAAGGAACGTGACAATAATTGTACCCCTGGCCTCCTTACTCTGCTCCTTGTTTGAAAAATCACTAATTAGAGAAAGAAGTCTACCTCTGTTCACAATACTATTAGAAGGATGTAGAGAAAATAATAATAGAAAGAACACCCGCATATGTTTATGTCAGGCTCTGTTCAAAGTGCCTTATACTTATCAATTCAGGTAAGAAAAAAGCGTGAGAGCTTTGAGATGAGTAAGAGACGATTAAAGGAATGGCAATGGGATTCTATGAGGATACTGGTCCTCAGAAGACCAGATAAGGATTCTGTTATGATAAGAGAGACCTCAGTTGAACATAAGGGAAAAATTATTTGGTTATGAAGCTGATCAAACATTGGAAAAGTTTGGGGGTGACTGGGTCTACAACAGGCCACTTGCCTAAGGAAGGAGCCTAGATACAAGGAAACTGGGCGAGGGCCAAAGGGACTGACAGACTAAGTCCACCTTGGCAGGAGCCCCAGCCCAGGAAGGCAGGCCATCACCAAACTCCCACCCCAGGGGCCACAGTGAGAAGCCTGCCAGGTCATCGAAGCTGAGTCATGAGTCATGAGATGTGGCGGAATCCACTGAAAGAGCTTGCCAGAGGCAAGAAGGCAGGTCTGAAAAAGCCAGCTGCACAATGTGTTGATTTCAGCCGATTCTCCACTACTCTGTCTCACGTCTCACGTCTTTTACAAACACGTTGTGTTTATTGTAAAGTAGCTCCATCTGTGAACTGTTACCTGACTCTGAGACTCTGCCAGGAAAATGTACTGGGCTAAATAAGCAAGAGATTTCCCTAATAGTTTATCTTCTTATATCTCAAAGCAGGGTTTAAACAAGGGGATCACACTATGTCTACAAATTTTAGGATTCAATGGAAAATGTGGAAGAGATGAAAGAAAAGAGGGTGGGACAAAGGAAGAGGAGAAGAATTTTAATTTGCCATTAATGTACATCTACGTTTAAGGCTTAATATGAGTGATCCATCTGAAATTGGAAATAAATGAGACATCTACATTTAACCTGGTACAATGGTTTGGAAACAGCAACCCATTGGCAGACTAGGTACATCAGAATCACCTGAGTAGCCTTTTTAAAAACATATCCCTAGTTGTCACCCCCAAACCTATGAACTCAGAATCTGCTGCGATAAGACAGATTATTTCTATTTTTCAAAGCTCCTCAGGTATGTCTGATTCACAGGAGACCTGTGAACTTCTGAGTTTGCAGACCCTCTTAGCGTCTAGGGCCTTGTACCAAAAACAAGCGAGGACTTCTTACTCAGGGACATGCTTGGGGTGCTAGACCATCAGTGTTGGTCATTTCCACTGGATTCGGGTACTTTCCAACAAGGAAAAAAAAAAATTTTTATAACTCAGGACCTGATGAGCAAAATGAGACAATGTTTAAGAAAATACAACTCCCTGCGAGGGAAGGAACTCAGTATATATAATTTACTTTTAGTTATCTTAAGTAGAAGTATGCACAGTAAAATATAAATAATTGCAAGTATAAATGCCCTCCTCCCTAGAACACTGGTGAAGCCTTCAGCCAGGGCTGCTTAGAAGAAAAATCCTGTTCTCACCCAAGTCCAAATCCACATCTTCTTTCGCCATGGTCTTCACATCCAGGCAGGTCCTTTTCGGTGGTTCCTTGCTGTCCGTGCTACTACGCTCATCAGAAAGAACTCTCAGCTCTTCCTGTCTGCAATTACCCAAAGTTCATTGCTAATATACATGCCACCTTCTACTGAAGACATCAACTATATTACTACCGCTCTTTCTATCTGTACTCTTAATTGTTTTTCTACCAAAGAAACTTCTGAAGGTACAGTTCTCCCATATAACTTCTTTTGAATGGAACTGTATTATGCTCATGATTTCTGATCTTCCCAGTCTCAGAAGAAAAGGAAAATAAACAACAAAAAAAGGGAAAACAGAAGAAATACCAGCTCTGAACTATTTTACTTTTCTTATTTCAGTTTCATTACTCCAGCTCCTTTCCTTAATTTGATTTCATGTCACAAGGGACAATAAATTGTTCCTTTATTGGGCCTTTATCACAATGTACTATAAATGTGCTTCCTTTTTTCTCTCTACCATGAGTTTTAACAAGTCCAGGAGGGCAGAAAGCATCTGCATTACCACTGTTGAATCATCTCTATCTAGCTTAGTACCTGGCTTCTATAAATGCTTCATTAATACTTATTGAATTGCTGAATAAATGGTTGTTTCCTGCTGTAACCACCATATTTTTCTGACAAAAGTACTCTCTGCCACTGACCCCCAGAGAGCAGAGATGGTGTCACATTCGCTTGTGTGTCTGAAGTACACATTTGAAGAATGACTGAGTAACCTAAGGCAGAACTGATCAAGCCACATGATTCACCGTTTCATTGTTCAATACCTTTAAAAGAGTTGCGTAAGCTCGTACATCCTCTGAACCAAATCAGAGGATCTGGTAGGCATTCTCTGCCCATGAATAGTCTAGCTTGTGAAATACTGAATATCTAAACATTCCCAAGTTTCTAAATTGTACACAGACTAAATAATTTGCAATCAGGAATTGTCCTTATTAGGGAGACTAGTGCTCAGGGAATCCCAATCCATACACTATTAAATTTGAGAAACAAATTATATGTTCATTTACCGAAGCCATGGTTTCCTTATGGCATCATCTGAGATGAGTCAGGAGCAAAAAGGTCAACAGTGTCAGAAATGTAATCGCTGGCTTCCTGCACAGCTGAAACCTAGAAACGAGACTTAGGAGTCTAGACTTAGGGTGTGTTCAGTCTCTCTGTCCTCTCAGTCTCTTTGCAACCCCGTGGACTGTGGCCCCGTCTGTCCATGGAATTTTCCCGGCAAGAATACTGGAGTGGGTTGCCATTTCCCACTCCAGGTGATCTTCTTGAGCCAGGGATTGAATCTGGGTCTCTTGCATCTCCTGCATTGGCAGGTGGATTCTTTATCACTGTGCCACCTGGGAAGCTAAGAATCGAGATTACCACCCAAATATTCCTTCCTTCACCTCACTTCCCTCAAACGCACCCAACCAAGCAAAATTTGGTTATTTGGACAGACTATTAAAAGCAAGATTTTCTTGTTTACACTTTCAAATATAAAATAGCCACCTACAGTAAATAAAGCCTGAGTCACAGTTAAGTAAACATCCTATTGTTAGTGAATCAATAAACACAGACCAGCTAAGTACCTATAAAGACTACTGGAAGGAATCTGAGGTGCAGAATAACAAATAAAAATTGGAGCTACTGTCTATTGAGCATTTGCTGTTTGCAAAACACTGTGGTAACTACAGTTAACCCTTGAACGAAGTGTGGCAAAAAGTTTGTGTTTGGTTAAAAATTACCCTTATTCTACCCAAACTCTTTCAGGTTCCTGCCCTTGGGTAAATCATTTATCAAATTTTGTTCTGAGGCAGAGGCAGATTTCAACTGTGGTAGTCAGTTCCCCTAACTCCAACATTGTTCAAGGGTCAACCATATATAGAATATCTTATTGAATCTCCATGATAACCCAGGAAGTGAAGGTGTTAGTCGCTCAGTCGTGTCCAACTCTTTGTGACCCCCATGGACTGTAGCCCATCAGGCTCCTCTGTCCATGGGGTTCTCCAGACAAGAATACTAGAGTGGGTTGCCATCTCTTCTCCAGGGGGATCTTCCTAACCCAGGGATCAAACCCAGGCCTCCTGCATTGCAGGCAGATTCTTTACCATCTGAGCCACAAGGGAACCCAGGAGGTAGATTCTATTATTATCACAATGTTATAGATAAGGAAACTGACACCCACAGAAGTTAAATAGCTTTCCAGAGATTGCACACTCTGTAAAAGAGGGGGCCTAGATCAATTCCAGATCGAGGAAAAGGTAAAAACCCAAGCCAATCATTTAACGGTTGAGCTAAGAAACAGAGAAATAAAGGACTTCGCTGGTGGTCCTGTGGCTGCGACAATACACTCGATCCCTGGTCAGGGAACAGATCCCACATGCCACAGCTAACAACCCTGCATGCGACAACCAACAACCCTGCATGCCACAGCTAACAACCCTGCACGCCACAACCATGCTCAAAGGTCCCGCATGCTGCAACTAAGACTCAGCACAGCCACATAATTAAAAAAATAAAGGATAAGCTCTCCCTACTGGAGAAATATTAAGAAAGGAAGGATGGAAGCAAGGAAGCAACAATGAAAGGAAAGAAAAAGTGAACATCTTTGAAAGTTATTTTTGAATCAGGTTCTTTTGGAATTGAGTATGGAAATCAGATAAGACTTTGAGTTCCATGAAGTTCAAACAGAACAAGAGACTACCCATGTGAAAGGGGATGAGTGGGAATACAACCACTCCCCAGAAGGAAGAAATAAGAGTACCGATTAATAATATTATCTGTTTCTCCCAAGGTCTATTCCAGAGGAACTGCCCAGTTTTTCAGACTTTTGGTCAAGGGTTACTTTAAAACACTGGTCTTTGGAGGTTCAGAAGAGTAGATTTTTCATATCATATAAGCAGTTCCCAGGTGGTGCTAGTGGTAAAGAACTCGCTTGCCAGTGCAGGAGACATAAGAAACACGGGCTTAGTCCCTCAGTCAGGAAGATCCCCTGGAGGAGGGATGGCAACCTACACCGGTATTCTTGCCTGGAGAACTCCATGGACAAAGGAGCCTGGCGTGCTACAGTCCATAGGGTCAAAAAGAGACACAGATGTATAGAACAGTCTTTTGGACTCTGTGGGAGAGGGTGGGATGATTTGGGAGAATGGCATTGAAACACGTATAATATCATATGTGAAATGAGTCACCAGCCCAGGTTCAATGCATGATACTGGATGCTTGGGGCTGGTGCACTGAGACGACCGAGAGGGATGGTACGGCGGGGGGTTCAAGATGGGGAACACATGTATATCTGTGGCGGATTCATGTTGCTGTATGGCAAAACCAATACAATAATTAAACTCCAATTAAAATTTTTTAAAAAAGAGTTGGACATGGCTGAAGTGACAGCACAAACACAGCACACATGAGCATTTTAAAAAGAGATAACTTGTTTACTAATCCTGTTGCCTTTGGTGCATAACAAAAATTATTCAGCAAAGGCAGGTTTTTTCTTTATGTATCCACTGCCCAGAAGCCACCAACTTATGATAGCCTTGATCTCCATTAACACTGCCCCACTCAGGAAACAAGGTACCTAAAAATAATCTCTTCTCTGGCTGTCCCTGGCAGGTAAAATTGTGTTCCGACAATCCTCATCCTGCAGTGAGGGCAATTCTGTGTGTAGCTGGATGGAGCCAGCATCTGTTACTTGTTCCATCAAGCTCACCTAAGCAGTGGCACACAGTAATACACCTGCAATCTTTTCTTTGTTCCTCAAATGCTCTGAGGACCCAATTTAGCCTTGAATTTCCCTCTGAGAATTGGGTACTGGGCACAGATTAGATACATCTTGGATAGCTTTCTTCATAGCAGGTCACTCCCAGCAAACAATCTTTATGCACAGCCAAGTCAGAACTCAGTTTCAGCTCCCAGGTGTCAACTCCAGTCTACATGGGAGCTTCCCATCACAGTTCTAACTAGCAGACTCGGCTTTGTGGGGGCCAGGAGTGAGGGGTGTGGTGTGTTCATGGCCAAGGTGAGAGGGTTAGTCACTCAGTCATATCCAACTCTTCACAATCACATGGACTGCAGCCCCCAGACTCCTTTTTCCATGGAATTCTCCAGGCAAGAATACTAGTGTGTAGCCATTCCCTTCTTCAGGGGATCTTACCAATCCAGGGATCGAACTCAGGTTTCCTGTGTTGTAGGCAGATTCTTTACCATCTGAACCACCAGGGAAGCACCGACAAAGGCAGGAGCTAAAGTGGGAACCTAGAGCCAGAAAGTCAAGGCCAGAAGAACAACCTGGGCCAGCAGAGAGAATCTGGAGTAAATGGGTCAGTTTCTAGAGGAGCCTGGTGGGCTCCAGTCCAGAGGTCGTGAAAGAGTCAGACACGACTTAGCAACTAAACAGTTCTATGAAGGTCAATTTCATGTGGCAACCTGACTGGACCACAGAGTGCCCAGCGCCCTGTCAAGCATTACTCTGAGTGTTGTGGGGTGAGAGTAACACCTAAATCAGTAGACTGAATGAAGCAGATCGCCTTCCCTAATGTGAATGGGCCTCATCCCACAATTGAAGGACTAAATAGAGCAGAAATGCTGACCCTCCCCCACTGAAGAAGGGGAATTCACACAAGAGAGTCCTCCGCCTTCAGACTTGAACAGAAGTTTTAACTCTTCCTGGGTCTCAAGCTTGCCATTCTCAAGACTGGAACGATTCCATGGGCTCTCCTGGTTTTAAGGCCTGTGGACTGGGATGGAACTAAGCCATCAGTGTTCCTGCGTCTCCAGTCTGCTGACTCATTTTGAAGACCTTGGGACTTCCTCACTTCCATAATCACATGAGCCAATTCCTTAGAATAAGCCTCTTTACATAGGTGCATAGACAGACAGACAGACACAGGCATAGAGACATGGAGTATGGAAGAAATGGAATACCCAGCACCCTAAGATGCATGTGTTCTGTTGGTTGTTTGTCAGAAGAACCCTCACTGGTATACCCTCTTTGCAGCTCTGCCCCTCACACCCATGACCACTACCTTAGACCTTACAACCTGACCTGAAATCCGGCACCCCATTCTGACCACAACTTCCTATCCCTTCAGCTCCCCAAGTTCTTTCAGCCACCACTCCCTCTCTCTGACTCAGCAAGACCTCCCATCCTTGACCAACTCGCTTCCAGCCCTAACTGCTGAGGCTTCAGGTCCCTCCCGCAGCCTCTCTTGCACTAGCATCAGCCACGTTTACCTGGTAAATCCCACACATCGGCTCCACCCCTGCCTTGCCTACCTTTCCCATATTGAGGGCCAGTCTGCTCAATACTATTGAAGAAAGTCAGAAAACCACACCTACTGAAGCCCCTACAAATGTTGATTTCACCGGAAGAAACCAGCTTTGGTTTCTCCTCCTCTGTGCCTAGCCACTCATCCTCATTCTCTGATCCGAACTATTCTCTCACCTGCCTTGCAGGGCCACCTTCCAGTCTCTCTCTACATACTTTTCCTGGACAGTCTCATCCCCTGCCTCCTTGACCTCCACCTGTCCCCTCATTACTTACTGGTAGGTCGTTTTCCTTTTTCCCACCTTTGTACCTTTATGTACTCCTGTCCCTGGACCTCCAGAACCTTCCCTATGTCTGCAAACAAATACACACATCAACACCTGGAGAATGCCTCCTCTTTCTTCAGTGCTCGGCTCACATGTTTTAAATGACTCAGGTCAGACAATACCTTCTGCAGGAAACCATCCTGACATCTGACTCCCCTTCGGTGTCCTGTCCACGGTCACCTGTTAGCTGACATCTATTGCTGTGGCTCTTTTAGCCACTCTTCCCTTAGTAGTAACTTCAACTCTTTCTTTTGGGAATGACTCCTCTCCTACTACCCATTCTGCGTGAGTCTACAGTGTCTGCAATCACAGTTCGCTGCCCTCCAGCCACATTACCTGATCTAGAATATTATGATAACCCACGGCCCTAGAGACCATGGTTGGTCTAAGGAGAAGAGCTGTAGCACAGGCTAACCAGTAGGGATCTTTGCCTTGGATTGTTCTAAATGAGGCTAGAAGGGAAGATGTCTGGGGTTGAAGGAATTAGGTTAAAATTTTAAGTCTCCTTTGTTCTAAAACCCCAGAGGCAGGCCATACCTCACGGAAAATAGCCTGTCCCTTATCTGATGACTCATGGTCTTCTGATCTTTGCAGAAGCCCCCCACCCAGAATGGTTATTTTTTATGTTAATCCTTCCTGGAGGCTGTTTTTCTGAGAATTAGCCAAACCGCTTCGGGGTGGTCAGTCGGCCGTTTCAACTTAACTTGCAGACCTATCCCTGTAAAGGTCAAGCCTTGCCCACCAATCAAACATCCTCACCCCACCTGTACCTGCCTATGGCCCCCAATCACATTGTCCTAACCCTATTCCCGCCTGCTTGTGATTTTTCTGTATAAAAATCCTTTTCAACCAGTGTTCTGGGTTCACTCCTCCCGAGGAGTTCGAACCCCGGCGCTCCGGTTCAATAAAATCCTCTTTCGGTTTGCATCGAATTCCTGGTCTTGGTGGTCTGTGAGACGTCGGTTCCGGTGATTAGGCCTTCTCTGGGTCTAACAGGGTCATGGAATCAGAAGGCTATGGCACGAGGCTCATTTAGGATCACATTCTCCACTAAATTCCTACTAAGGAATTCTAATAGTTTCTTAGCATACACTGGGCTTCCTCCACCAAAGCCTACTGTCTCACTGATCGCAGTTGCCTATTTAGCAGATGGCCAACAAATGTTTGCTGAATGACCCTCACTTTGGGAGTGGCTCATCTCTTAAGGGAATACTGAAACTGACTACAGACAAACCCCACCTCTGGCTGTACTCAGTTTTATGACGCATCTTGCTTTGACAGCAGAGATGGGTTCACTTTGTTTATTTGAACTTTTGAAGGAAGAATGATCCTCAATACACTTTTTTTTTTTTTTAATTTTTGGCTGCACCCATGACATGTGGGACATTAATTCTCTGCCCAGGGATCAAACCCCCTCCCCCTGCATTAGAAAGTGGAGTCTTAACTACTGGACCACCAAGGAAGTCCTCACATACATCTTGAGGGAAGAATCTGTCCAAACCTAGAGACAGAAAGCGAGGCTATACTTGGCCACAGCTCAAATCTTTCCTTTAAAATAAAAAACTTTTTTTCCACAAGAAACCTTAGAGTTAAAACGGTAGAAGCCATTGAGGAAAGCAAAATAAGGGTTTGTTTATACAGAAGAGGAAAGAAAGGAAACAATTTAGCAAAGTTGGAAAATAACTTATGTGAAATGAAAAAAAATATGCAGGCCCCAAGCCTTGTTTAGACACTGAGTCACCCAGAATACAGTGACCTGACTATGTAGCCTCTCTTCCTCCATAGCTGGATCCATAAACTAGAAATAACATTGTGTGTCCTGGTTGGTCTCACTAGAGCGTAATGAGGTTATTTCTAGGAAATGCTTTGACTTCAAAAAAGTCAGATGAAAATTCAAAGAACTTTTATTATAAAAAGTTTCAATTTGATTTAAAAACCTTTGATGCCTCCCTTGTGAGCATGCATATTTCCCACTGACTTCCTATGTATCTCTATTATCAGCATTAAATATTTATTGTAAGTCTATTGAAATACAAACTTATTCTCCCAGCTCTCAGCCCAAGGTGATTTCTAATGACTACTTAGTTTTTATGATGATGTTTTAAATTCACATTAATAATGGAAGAATCTAATGTTAAATTGAAGGTTATTATAATTGGTCTCCTTTCAAGGTAACTGAATGTTGAAAAGATCTTTTTTTTATCATCCTTTCCTTAATTACATGAGCACTTTACATTAATTATTGTCTAGACTTTCTAGAGCACATTTGTACAAGCAAATACAATGTTGTTGCATATGGAAGTCATCGTGATTTACTACATACAACATCTACTTGTATGTCTAATATACAACTCAAATTTCACATATCCCCCCAGCATGACTAACAATCACTCCTCCACACTGCTGCTCCTCCTTCCCAGTTCAGTTACTGGCAGCTCCGTTTTTTTAATTGCTTGGATCAAAACCTTGGGGTCATCCTTGGCTTCTTTCTTCTTCTCACACTTCACATTCAATCGAATCTTGTCAGCACCTCTCTAAAAATATACCCCAAATCCGCCCCCAGCCCAGTCCCACCGGCCCTCATCCTTCCCCGGATCACTGCAGCAGCCTCCTAACTGGTTTCTCTTCCCGCACCTTTGCCCCTCGGGTCTCCGTCCAGCACAGCAGCCAGAGTGACGCCCCGGGGCAAGTCAGAAGAGGTCTTCCTGCACATCACCACCGCCCTGCCCAGTACGCAGAGCAGAAACCCAAACCAGTCGATGAGCACGAGGACCTTTCTGGACTTTCTGGTCCTCCAGTTTCCAGGCCTGCTCTGCTCCTTCTCCAGGACTCTGTTCTCTGAATCCTGTCTGCATCCTCCTCCCCCAGATACCCGCCTGGCACCTCCCTCACTGTCTTCCGGACTTACCCAAACGTTACTTTCTGAGTGTGGACTTTTCTGATAGCTTTATCTAAAATTGCAACTCCCCACCTCCTGTCCTGCTTTCCCACTTCCTGCCTTACTCTCCTGCCCTCTTTTTCATTCTTTCTCTTTTGGCTACACCACATGGCATGTGGGATCTTAGTTCCCCAGAAGTGTTAGAAGCTCAGTTGTGCCTGACTCTTTGCAACCCCAGGGACTGCAGCCCACCAGGCTCCCCTGACCATGGCATTTTCCAGGCAAGGATACTAGAATGGGTTGCCATTTTCTTCTCCAGAGGATCTTCCCGACCCAGGGATCAAACCTGGGTCTCCTGCGCTGCAGGCAGATTCTTTACCAACCGAGCTACCAGGGAAGATCCCTAGTATTTCCCTGGACCAGGGACCAAAACCACGCCTCCTGCATTGTTAGCCAGGAGCCTTAACCACTGAACCACCAGGGAAGTCCCCCTCCTACCCTCTTCAACCCTCTATACAACCGCTTGCTATAATTTGTAATCTAACATAATGTTATCTAGCATCTAACTACCTCCCTAGGATGTAAAACGCAGCAGGCTCAAGGGGCAGATGTCTTTATCCCTTTTTATTCACTGTCTGCAGTGTCTGACACAGAGTGGGGGCCCAATAAATATCAGTTGTCTTAAAAATATATAAGAAAGCCTTAGGCTCTCTTTGCTATAACACCAGGAAGGACTCCTCTGCTCTTAAACTCCTGTCTTGTCAAGCACAGTATTCTTTTCCTAGTGGACATTTCAGACCTTGAGAACAGAAGAGCAGCTGCGGCCGAGGGCAGCTGTGTGGGAATTCAGATGGTGCTTCGGCTTACGTGTGGCTCCTCCTGATGGCTCTGAGTCTCTGTTAGGTCAGAACAAACCCCAGCAACTTTATGGAGAAACAGGAACACCCAAGCAGGCCATACATGCCGGTGAAAACTTCCCAGGGCAGATGGTTCCAGGACCAACTAAGGTTCTGTATTGACTACTGACTAGAAGGGAACCCACCTCCAGCTCACAAAGGATGAATCCAGAAGCCTTCAGATTATCTTGAAGCGAATGCTCATCTCAGGGCCCTGGTGGTAAAATGAAACAAACTCTCCTTCCATCAGGCAGCATCTGACTTTAAACATGCTGGATTATCAGATCTTCTGATTTTCAAGAAGAGTCAGACTTCAGATTTCATGAGGAATCTCTCAAATGTTAAAAGCTGGTCCCTAAATTCAAATTAAAAACCACCACCACCACATGCTGGGAGCCAAACAAAACAGCTTCTAACCGCACTCAACTGGATTTCAACCTCTGCCTTACAGGCTGGGGAAAACTAAACCCAACTCTGAAAAGAGAAAACTAGAAAATCTGAGCTTCTGCTTTCATTAATCTTCTATTAAATTCCTTTCCCACAGGAAATTATCTTTGCAATCTTCATGCGCAGGTCAGAACGCTCAGCCCTGACGACTTGACACTCTCATCTTAAACACCTATGTGAAACTCTTCCATCTTTTGACTTGCTGGGCAGAGCAAGCAGGAAATCCAGCCCCACCCCCGACCCAGGCCAGGTTCACCATTGCTTGGCAGGGTCCTGAGCATCTGCAACGGGAGGAGTGCAGAATACCAAGAGTGGTAGCGAAATTCTCACCAGCAACAAGGGAGGAAAAGAGAATTCTGTAGCTACTTGAGTAGGAGGGAGTGGGGTAGCCTGTTTGTGTGTAAGGAACACAGTCTCAGCTAAGAAGTGAGAGGTTAATTATTACCAAAATCACTCAGGAGACTGAGTCCCTCAAAAAAAAAAAAAAAAAAAGCTGGGGCTATATCTGATCTATCTTTGTATTCTTAGAATTGATCTACTATATGCCGGGCACGTAGTAGGATCTCTACTGGTGGTCGGACAAAGGTAGAGAAATCACTTTTTTTAATCATTCGACAGAGAAAGGGAAAGGTTCTGAGTCCAATAATAAATTAGTGGCCGCAAAACAGCCCCAGGAAACTGAGATGAAATTTAACACTTTGAGGCCGCAGCCTAACTTGCAATGTTAGAAGCATAGATTTTATTGTTCTTCTTTAAATCATAATGGAAGAGGAAACAATGACAATTTTAAAACTAGGGCTCATATTTTATCAATTTTAAGAAGAAGAAAAAAAAATCCAGTCCCAACTAGGAGGAGGTAGAACAGCTGAAAACTCACAGAAATGTGAAAAAAACTGTTTTACAGCATTGTTTCCCCTAGACCCATTTTTTTAATGCAATGATTTTAGCCAGGATCAGAGAACTGTTATTTGTTAGATGAATATGTAATTAAAACCACCATTCTGTAAGAAAGGCTTTCTGAGTCCTTTTGAACCTTCTGTGACCGGGCTAGCAATTTTTTCCTGTCTCACACCTACTCAAAACCCAGGGCATTTGTCCTTGATGCTGCTATGAATATAATCACAGTACAGTTCTCCAGTGCATTGTTCAATCACAGCAGACAACTCCTGATTTCTCTTTAAATTGGAATACCCATAATTTTCTCTGGTCTAGGAATTGTTAAAATGCTCTAAGAGACTAGGGTTTCACGTTTCAACTATGGCAGCGCTAGGGGTGGAGTTTGCTTTCCTTTGTGTGTTTTAATTTTCCTTTTTCCCTTTGCCTCCAAGAACTGCGATAAGCCCTTTCTGAGCTGGAAAGCTCCATTGGCTTGTTCCGACAAATTCTCATTCAATTTCACACTGGGTCACACACAATCAGAGGAAAGACATCCCCGTGACCACAGGGAGAGCGAGAAGGTTCAGGCTGCTGCACAGAAATCTCTCTCTCCGCTTTTCAGACTTGGCTGAACCCGGCTTGTATTTCTTTAGAGGTAACTTCTGGGTACAAAATGTTTACTCAATGATCACAAAAGATGTTTTTTCCACACATTTTTCTTTCAGTAGCAATAGTAATAACACCAAGTGTTTGCTTCCTTCTTGTTTATACAAAAACACCCTCTGACTGATGCTGCTGCTGAGACTACATTTTAATGGAAAAGGACGAAGACGTGGCTGTGGTCTGGCTGTGTCACAGTCCTGGGAAAGCCACACACCTTCCCTGGGTGGGCTCAGGTTTTCTGTCTACAGAAAGGGGAAAGCGTCGGTGGTTATCAAACTGTGCTCCATGAAAGTCTGGGGTGTAGAGACTGGAAAATACATTAGTCCCTAGGACCCCCATTCCTACCACCACATTTTAGCCTCAAGTCAGTTCTTAGTTTATACATTGGATTTCCACATCAGATTTTCCTTAGAGAAAGGGTTTTATAGCTTTATAAGTTTGAAACAAAGAAAATCTGTCTTTGCCTATTCTCTCCTTCCGTAATTCTGTGCCTTTTCCCTCTGATGATACACAGCCACAAGCTCCCACAATACACTCGTTCAGGAGAGTGGATCACTGTGCAAAACGGAAGCCTGGCGTGTGCATGACACTGTTCACCAGTGAAATCCCCTCCACTGTCAAAGCATGAATTTACTAAGCCTCATTCAAGCACAATGCCACATGCGCTACTTATTAGCACAAAGTTGGCAAGCTCCATTTTCAATTTGAGAGAGTGATTTTGCAGATTTTGAAAAGGAGAAATCTTGATAATTAACTTTCAATGTGTTATAGCTATGAAGCATCGGAGGCACAAATGAAAATGGACAATGAATTTGATAACACTATCATAATACAATACAAAGCAATTAAACAATATCGGAAACCACTGTCTCCAGAGGCTATTTACGCCTTCCCTGTAAAACCAAACAGGAAATTATCATCGCTTTATGAAAATAAGTAACCAGATTTTAGCATCCATTCCGGGTGGGAAGTGCCTCTCACAGGAAACATACCTACCACCCATTACCACAGGCATAGGAAAGGACACTTTTCCCTGAGAACATTTAGAATAGGAATTCTAAACAGCAAGCAGTAACTGGGGTAAAAAGGGAAATAGAGCTCAGAGCAGAAAAAAAGCCTAGAATATCCCTGGTAGAATTTTCAATTTACACTGGAAGAGAGCAAAGGAAGCTAACTGATGGAAACCCAATATTCAAATGCACTTTGAAAAATATCCAGGAAAGACTTAGCAACAAAAATCATAAAGCAAGAACAATCTCTCTTAGACCAGCCCACAAAAAAGTAAAAAGGGCCCTGTTACCTTAGACATACCAGTTGGTATTATCACTAGGTCCTTTTTGAGAAAGAGCCAGTGATCAAGATTGGAATTAGCACAAGTCTTTTTTTATGCCATTACTACCTTGTTTACCAAACATTGTTACCAAGGCCAGAATGCAGTTTTCAAGAAGCTACAAAGGCTGTGAATCTACCCTTCCTTTTCCTCTCATCTGGTTCCCCCCTAATTTATCTATTTTGTGAGCTGGTATGGCTAACAAATTCAGAATTCAATTCTCCTCCGAGTTTTCAGATACAGTACAATTCTTAATCTGTTCACACATCCCAAAACAAAAAGTCCCAAATGCTTCAAAACTAAGACAGAATGTGAGAAGATGCCTCCTGCCAAAAAGAAATAGCTCAAGTTCTCAAGTTTACATAATTTTGAACACTCTGATGCAATGATTTAGAACTCTGCTAATCACATTCAACCACAAATAACACAATTCTATTTCTTTTCAAATCTCTAAGAAACTCCTAAGAAGTGATCTTATAGTTATTTAAAACTTATCATCCTCAGGAGAATGAAAAAAAAAAAAAAAGATGTGCCCCAGGTAACAGTAACTACCATAGTGTGGCCGTCCTCCCAGGAGCGTATGTGGCAAAAGAAATGGCACCTTCAAAGAAGGCCACACATGGGCTGCGGTCTGGCTACAGGGGCACTTCTGTGGCACCTGGCACCAAACGAAAACATCCTATGGGGTCCATTTGTATCTAAAGTCACTTGGAATAGTTGTTAGTACTGCTTGCCAACTATTTCTGGTTCACCCTTTTACCCAGACACAGGCTAGGACTGCCTTTTTTGGTTCCCTGATGGTGTATGGAGCCATGTGACTAGTTATGGGGAATGACCTGTAAATAGAGGAATATAAGTTACTTCCAAAAAGGAGCATTTAATTGATAATACGAGACCTTTAAAACTCCTCTTTCCCCTCTGACACGGTGGCCAGAAATATCAGTAATGGAGACTGCTTCAAGAGTGACTCTGATGAACAGGCTTCCGTCTCAGATGTGACACACGATGAACACACAGCACAGCAGAGAAGTGAACCGTTGTTGTGTTAGGATGTGAGATTTGGGGATTGTTTGTTACTGCAGCATAACTTTCACTATCCTAACAATGTTCCACAGAGTTGGAGCTCCTTGGTTCAGCAGGAGCATGCATGGGAAAGGACTACAAGAGAATCCGGGAACTGAGCCAGTCATCACTGGAAATCTTCCAAGGATTATAGTAGATCTCACAGAGGGTTGGGGAGGTGACTCTTCAATCTCACATCCCTATAGAAAACTCTTCTTTTCCTGTGGATTTTTTCTTTTTTAATTGAAGTATAGTTGATGCATAACAGTATGTAAGTTACAAGTATACAATACAGTGATTCACACTTTTCAAAGATTAAACTGTAACCGAGCAGGACCCTGTGGGGCCTTCCCAGGACAGATACCTCGCCCAATCCTCTGCTGTAGCTCCTCCCTGAAGCACCAGATAACAGTATCTATGCACATCTCCTGAGTTTTTCAGGTGCTAAAGTGAAGTGAAAGTCACTCAGTCATGTCCAACTCTTTGCAACCCCAGGGACTACAAAGTCCATGGAATTCTCCAAACCAGAATACTAGAGTGGGTAGCCATTCCCTTCTCCAGGGGACCTTCGCCAACCAGAGATCGAACCCAGATCTCCCACATTGCAGGTGGATTCTCTACCAGCTGAGCCACCAGGGAAGCCCAAGAATACTGGAATGGGTAGCCTGTCCCTTCTCCAGCGGATCTTCCCAACCCAGGAATTGCACCAGGGTCTCCTGCCTTGCAAGCAGATTCTTTACCAGCTGAGCCACCAGGGAAACCCTTTCAGGTGCTAAAACCCACCATCAAATGAAAGAAATTAACTACTTGATGATCCTGAGTACGCAGCCTCCAAAACTTTCTGATACCTAAGGACTGGTAGCATTAACTGCCTGTTACTCAGCATCAACCAAACAGAACTGTGCCACTAGCTTATCACATACCCAGAGATGCGACTCCCTCACGTGGCCTTTAAAAATACTCTACTTCAACCCTGTGGGGTTTAGGGGTGAGGGACAGTGTGTATAATGTTAGTTCTTCAGTCATGTCCAACTCTGCGACCTCACGGACTACAGCCTACCAGGTTCCTCTGTCATTGGAATTCTCGTGGCAAGAATATTGGAGTGGGTCGTCATTTTGATTCACCTATTCTCCTTACATGGTCTTGCAGTAAACCTTTCTCTGCTCCAAACTCCAATGTTTCAGTTTACTCAGCCTCGTTGTGTGTCTGGCACACAAACTCGTGTTCAGTAACAGTACCCCATTTATAGTTATTATGAAATATTCGCTATATTCCCCACATTGTACAATACAGCTGTGTAGTTTATTTTATATCTAATAGTTTGTAGCTCTTAATGCCTTATTCCTATACTGCCCCCCCTCTTTCCAAGGGTACCACTAGTTTGTTCCCTATTTCTGTGAGGCCTCTAAGGCAACGGGACAGTCAGGCATCTCTAGGCCTTAAACCCATTGTCCTATTAATTAAACTGCTTTGTTGGGATGCTGTTTACTTCCTGTCTCCTTTCCCCAAAGCACTTTAGACAATAGATTCAACTACCAGAATAAAAAACAAATCCTGCAAAGTGCCTAGAGAAACTCTGCAGTAAAAGTTCTTTGTAGCTTTCAGAGAGTTTGACAGCTTAATTCCCTTTACAGGACTCAAGACTGACATCACATGAGAACATCTTAGCGTAGGATATTTGTCTTCACAAAACATTTATTTCAGGCTGCTTACAGTAGACTATTCAAGAATTGTTTCGGAAAAAAAATTTTTTTTTTCTTAAAGCTGACGCTCATATTTTGATGAGGAGGGTAATTCCCTTCATTTTCTGTTTATAGTCCCTGTCCATTTATCATAGCATTGGGTTGTCACGACAACCACCTCAAACAGCAAGTCTCCTTGACAATTCACCATAACCTTGGAGGATGTGAGATTTTTACACACTTTCCTCCTAAAATCTAGGATTTCAAGTTATTTCAAAACTTTGAATGTGTATTTTAGAAAAAAAAAAAACTTCCAGCAAATTAGAAACCATCAAAGTAGAAACAAGTTTCACAGAGAACATTAACAGAAAGCTGCAAGAAAATCAAAATGAGAAATGCTGAAATACTGTTTTCATTTCTTTTCCTTTTTTTAAGCTGACAGTGTAAACGGAAATAACTTAAGCAAGACAATCAAGTAAACCTCTTACCTCGAGCAACTATGAGCTTCAAAAACTGTTCTTTAAATACAGCTATTGGAATAGGATTTTATATTTAGCTTCTGCTTCCCTCTGGGTCTCCTCTTCTATTACTAATATGTTTTTTAAATGCCTAAAACCTTTCTTATTACCTAAGAATTCCCCCAGATTTCATGAATTAATGCAAATGGTAATCACAAGTGCAAATGAGTAACTGGTACACAAGCACCCATCTGTGCATGCAATTAACTGCCTTGAGCAAGTAATTGCCTGTTTTTACAAGAGCCTACTTAGAAATTTCAACTTAAGCATATATTTCAGTGAGTAATTCTGCCTGTAACACTAAAACTTTTACTTGGGACAAATACTTTTAAACAGCAGCCAAACAATCAATCATTTAAGTCTTAGAAAGGTCATAACCCAGGAAGCCACCCCATGGTAATTGATTTGGTGAGTTTCACAGTTCCAGTTGCACAAGAGCAGGGCATTTTCCAACAGAGCAGGCCACGTGTTCAGGAGAGCCCAGCACAGCTAATCCTCATGATGAGTGCTCTCTGCAACTTTAAATTTCCAAAATTTTTGGTAATTTACAAATTAATTCATTGAACAAATATTTGCTGAATACTGTACCATATACAAAGACCTCTGTTCTAAGCTTATGTCTATTCAGATTAGAATGAAAATGTGGTATATTTTTCTCATAAAGAACTCACATTTAGGAAATAGAAGGCTTGAAGCTAATTATCCAAATACAAGCAGGTTTGTAAATCAAAGGCTGTAAAGGTGTACCTGTTACCTTACCAAGCCACACCTGCCTGACAAAACAATTGCAACAAAAAGGATCTTTGGGTCTGAGCCTTCACCAAGCTGTGTCATTGGCCTCCTACGCCATGAAATCAACCAGTTTGCCTCCTCTTTGCAAGGTGACCTGGTTTCCTTGACAGTCATAACATTTTTCTTCGTCAGCTACTGACTGTGTTCCCCCGCCACCACCTGCTGCCAAAAGCCTTAATCCATAGCAGTATTTGGTCCTGTTGCCAAGCTGCTACTTCCTTGCTATTGCCAAAGGCTCTGTTGTTCCTCTCATCACTCCCCCTTTGCCTTTAAATATCGCCTATATACTAGCAACTTCCAAATTGAGATTTTCAGCACTAACTTCTCCCCCAGAATTCCATGCTGATGTATCTAACTGCCTTGTCAGCATTGCCACTTAGGAATCTAATAGTCACGTCATACTACATTCTAAAACCAACCCAATCCTGTTCTTCAAACCATTTCCCTGTCTTAATGACAGGAAGTCCCAAACTTCACAGCATCCCACCCATCAGCTAATCTTCTTACTCTACCATCAAAAGGATCCAAATTCCCCCCACTTCTCACACATCATTTCCACCCTGGTCCAAGCTGCCATCACCTCTTGTTGGATTATTCCAGTTGCCTCCCATCTGGGTTTCCTGTAGCCAACCCTCTAAAATTATCCTCTCACCCTGTCATTGGAATTGTCCTTTTATTTTTAAATAATTTTATTTGCTTATTTATTCTTATTAGCTGTGTGCAGGCTTTCTTTAGTTGCAGAGGGTGGAGGATACTCTGCACTGCGGTGCACGGGCATCTCATCGCAGAGGCTTATCAGGTTGCGGGGCGTGGGCTCTAGGTGCACAGGCTCAGTAGTTGTACGAAACAGGCTTAGCTGCTCCACAGTATGTGGGATTTTCCTGGACCAAAGATCACACTGGTGTCCCCTGCATTGCAAGGTAGACTGTCAACCACTGGACCACTAGAGAAGCCCCAGAATGACCCTTTTAAAAGTCATATTATGTCACTCTTCTGATCAAAACCTTCAGATAGCTTCACACCTCATAGTCAAAGCAGAATGCTTTTCAAGAATCTACAAGATCCTTCATCATCTGCCCCACAACTTCATCTTTCTTTAATCATCTCCTCCACCACCACCGCCCCTAGCCATTATGATTCAGCAGAGCCAGCTTCCTTATCACTGCTTGCCTACACCAAGTTCACACCTGTTCTCACTCCCTGAGATGCCCTTCCCCATATGTCTCACCCACTCCCACACTTCGTTCAGGTCTCCTTACAAAGAGATCTTCCCTGAGTTCCAGGGTAATATAATCCCTGCCCACTGCCCACTACCATGCTGCCTAGCCCCTTATCCTGCTTTATTTTTGTCTATAACCCTTCTTTTATATGATGCACAGTGACTGTCTACCTCCATATTAGAACTGCAGCCCTCTATGAGGGCTGAAGTTTGTTCTGCTAAGCTTCTAGCATCTCAGCGCTGCCACGTCACTTCATGTGTGAATGAATGGGTGAACAGATGAACATCCCCAGGGTGGAAGAGACTCCTCTCCCCATCCAGAGTATGACTCTTATAAGACTTTCAAAGGGTGACCTTGCTGTCTCAGTTTTCCCCCTCTCCTGCAAAAATAAAATAAAATAACATAAACGGGACAACGTCTCCCAGATTGCCACAGCTTGGAAAGTTACTCTCAAAGATTGTAAGTCAGCATCCTAAGATGTAGTCTGAGTTCCTCAGACCTCTTCCCTCCAGTTGATGTCCTTGCCTCTAAAGGAAGCTCCCCAAGAAGCCGAGAGAGCTCATTCTTTGAGTCTTGACCTCAACATCCCGGTGCTCAAATTGCAGTCATCATTTTCTTCTTTTGCCCTCCCAAGCCAACCATCAGGTTTTCATGTGGTAAGATTCCTAATGCGCCCAAGTCTCCCGCAAACCTGATTACACAAATAAGAAGACAGAATTTTGTACAAAGTGAAGTCTTTCAATCAACCTCTCCCACTAACCTATCACCAGACTCAGGAAGCAACACCTCAGTGAACCCTGAGTTCAGAAGCTCAGATACTCGGTTTCTTCCCTCGAAAAATGAGGCACCATCTTCTTCATTAAGTCAGTGAAGATGCTGAGAAGGTGTGACTAAGTGCTTGGAGGAAATAAAAAAGAGTAAAATCTTCAGAATCCAACCACTTTTTTAAAAAGTGTGATTGAAAAGGAAACTCTCCCAGATGCTAAAAGGAATGTTTTTAGTACATGAATGTGTGTGTTAAATAGACTATGCTTTGCCAAAATCAGGGTACCATTCTTAAAGACCTAACTTGATTTAAGGGAAACTTTTAACCATTATCAAACTTCAGCAAATGCTGAATAAATTCAGTATATGCCTTTCAAAAATGCCTCTTACATCTAAGTTAAAAGTTTACTGTTTAAAATTATGGTTCAAAAGTTTAATTGGATAAGCATGTTACATATATTCTTTAATACTAATAAAATAGTCTGATACATTTTAAAGATAGATCTAGTAAATGACAGAGCACAATCTTGACATTCAACAAAATTTGAGGAAGAAGACGATAAAGGTAGGAGAGAATGACCATCATCAACAAATCAGCAAACAATAAATGCTGGAGAGGATGTGAAGGAAAGGGAACACTCTTGCTTCCTTGGTAGGAATGTAAATTGAAATGGCCACTACGGAGAACAGTTTAGAGATTCTTTTTAAAACTAAGACTAGAACTACCATATGACCCAACAATCTCACGGCGGAGCATATACCCTGAGGCCATAATTCAAAGAGACACGTGTACCCCAGCGTTCACTGCAGCACTATCTACAGTAGCATGGACATGGAGGCAACCTAGCCGGCCATCAACAGATGAGCGGATAAAGACGTCGTGGTACATATACACACTGGACTATTGCTCAGACCTGGAAAGGAATGAATGTGAGTTAGCTGAACTGAGGTGGATGAGCCTAAAGCCTGTTATACAGAGTGAAGTAGGTCAGAAAAAGAAAAATATTGTATATTAACACATATGTACGGAATCTGGAAAATGGTACTGATAAACTTATTTGCAGGGAAGAAGTAAAGACACAGACGAAAAGAATGGACTTGTGGGCGCTGAGGGGGAAGGAGAGATGGGGATGAACCGAGAGAGCAGCGCTGACATAGATACACTGCCATGTGTGAAGTGGCTAGCTGGTGGGGAACTGCTGTATACCACGGGGGGCTTAACTCTGCTCTGAGACAGCCTAAAGGGATGGGATGGCAGGTGGATGGGAAGGAGGCGCAACAGGGAGGGGACATATGTATGTAAATATATATATATATTTATTTATGGTTGTATGGCAGAAAACCAACATAGCATCATAAAACAATGATCCTCCAATTTAAAAAAAAAAGATGGAATGAATTATTAAAACAGGCAATATTCTATGTCATAGAAGTTTTTCTTCTAGAGCTTAAATTCTGGCCCTATGCATGAAAAAATGTGAATTGTTTTCCTAATCATAAAACGTTCTCAAAGTGAAAAAATAAAGCTATCTAGGAAAAAAAGAAGTAAGAAACAATAAGAAGTTCTCTTGCAATGATAACCCTATGGTTTCTGCTTCTGTGCTAGAAAATCAGATAGTCGCATAAAAGCACAATTTACACAGGATGCTCTGAGCAGTCAAATCACAGATTTTTCCCTTGAGTGTTGGCTCTACAAAAAGGACATTAAATAAAGTTCCGCATGTTCACATTTTCAATTTAATTACCTCTTTAAAATGCTAGAATTTTTCAGCCACGTGGGACTCAAGTACATTTTCAATCACGTAGGACTCAGCATTTTAAATCATTAAATTCTCATTACACCTCCTATCCTTTCTATATGTAATATGATGTGTTTAATGAACTTGCCTAAGATCATTTTAGTCATAAAAGAGCAAAAATGAGAACTGCAACAGCAACTGTGCACACTAACTGCGTGACCTTGCAGCCTAAACCGCTGTAAGGTCCCAGAGATCACAAATCTCTTCCAGCCCTAAAAGTCAATGATTCCCTACTCTGGATTTTAGGCTTTAACTTTTATATCTCTATTGTGTTTCAGTTTAAGACTCTCAAAATTCAGTATCATTAGTTCGCTCTCAATGTACCTTAAAGATAAGCCCCTTAAGTTTTATATCAATAGAAATCCCCAGTCATTCGAGTCCTTATTTCTTTTACAGTTTCTTAGAGGAACCTTTTGACGTCAGTGAAACTGGACACTCTTTCTCAATAACCATACTATAACTCTATAATATTCAGTCAATTATGGATTGAATGTTTGTGTCCCTGCCCCCAAACACCATACCATCAATGTGGGTATTAGGAGGTAGGACCCTTAAGAGGTAAGTAGGTCATGATGGTGGAACCCTCATAAATGGGATTAGGCCCTTAAAGGAGAAGACATAAGAGCTTGCCCTTTCTCCTCCTCTCTCTCTCTCTCTCTCTTTCTCCCTCTCCCTCTCTCCATGTCTCTTATCTCTGCCATCTGCAAATCAGGAACTGGGTCCTCACCAGACACCAGCTCTGCCCACCAGATCATAGTCTTCTCAGCCCCCATGACACTGAGAAGTGTCTGTTGTTCATGCCACCCAGTCTATGGTGATTTGTAAGAGCAGCCCAAGTCCTGGAGCAGAGAATGGCTACCCATACCACTATTCTTGCCTAGAAAATTCCATGGACAAAGGAGCCTGAGGGCCTACAGTCCATGGGGTCACAAAGAGTTGGACATGACTAATCCAACAACAAGCCAGCTAAGACACCTACTATTCTTCAAATCATGGAGCCTTCTTCTTTGACCTCTCAGCTTTCATTAAGCCAAGCAATTCTGATTCTTTTTGTCTTTTCTCCATAGTTTGCTTTCCTACACTTCTGTAACTTCCCTTCACCTTTTAAACTGCTCATTTCTTAAAAGCCTCAAGTAGCATGGTAAGACAGAATCCTGATCTACATTAAGTGGAAAATTCCCTTGTTCTTCCTGCATATTAGGAATCTCTTTTACATCTGATGTAGGGAAATGTGGTTGTTTTGTTTTGCTTTGTTTTAATTAAACGCCCTCAGCTATATTATTGCTTCTTAGCTTTACTTCAACATCAACAATTCTGGTTACTTTCAGTTACCATCAGTAGCTTTTGTTCTCTATTTTCATAGCTTCAATTTCATCGAGGTAAAATAACTTATATCCAATGGTAGAAGAAGGAGCTGGCTGTTATTTCCCTGTTATGAATTGAATTATTTCCCCCCAAAATTCATATGTTGAAACTTTAGCCCCTTCACTACCACAGAATGTGACTATAGAGAGAGAGCTTTTAAAGAGACAATTAAGGTTAAAAGAGGGCATCAGGGAGGGCCCTACTCAATTCAGCTGGTGTCCTTATAAGAAGAGGAAACATAGACACAGGCACTCATAGAGGGAGACAGACAGAAAACAGCCATCTACCTGCCAAGGTGAGCGATCTCAGAAGCCACCAGCCCTGCCAGCACCTTGAACTCAGACTTCTAGCTCTAGGGCTGCGAGAAAGCAAAATTTTGTTGTTGTTTGAGCCACTCAAGTTATAATACTTTGTTATAGCAGCCCTAGAAAACCAATGCAGGCCCCTCTCCTGGTTATGACCTTGGAAGAGAGAAGGACGACCCTGGTAACCATGGTAACTGCACACACAAAACCAGTAGCTGACACGGTATTCACTATCTTCTCCATCACGTCTAGTCCCACTGGTGCAGAAGGACAGACTCGGGTCTGTCACAAGAAGAGAAGTACCTTCTCCAGTAGCTTAAGCTAGATCTCCAAGGTTTGCCTTTTTCTTTGAACTCAAAGAAATACTAACAGCCTAGTAAATCCTAGGTAGGCAGCTAAAGAGCAAAAGATTTTCCTGAGGAAAAATGGGGCCAAATTTACTCTGACCATCTTTCTCCTAATCTTACCCCCAGGGGCCACTCCACTGAAGAGCTCAGTTCAGTTCAGTCTCTTAGTTGTGTCCGACTCTTTGCAACCCCATGAATCACAGCACGCCAGGCCTCCCTGTCCATCACCATCTCCCGGAGTTCACTCAGACCCACGTCCATCGAGTCCGTGATGCCATCC
>SJYC01138611.1:0-17868 GCA_006408675.1 Madoqua kirkii
TTGCATCCTTGGGACAAATCCCACTTGATCATGATGTATGATCTTTTTAATATACTGTTGGATTTGGATTGCTAGTATTTTGTTGAGGATTTTTGTGTCTATGTTTATCTGTGATATTAGCTTGTAATTTTCATTTTTTGTGGTACCTTTGGATTTGGTATCAGGGTGATGGTGGCCTCAACAATGAAATTTGGAAGTTTTCCTTCCTCTGAAGTCTTTTGGAACAGTTTCAGAAGGATAGGTGTTACTTCTTCTCTAAATGTTTGATACAATTTACGTGTGAAACCATCTGGTCCTGGACTTTTGTTTGTTGGCAGTTTTTTAACCAAGTTTTGATTTCAGTACTTGTGATTGGTCTGTTCATATTTCTCTTTCTTCCTGGTTCAGTCTTGGGAGATTTTACCTTTATAAGAGTTTGTCCATTTCTTCCAGGTTGTCCATTTTATTGGCATATTGTTGCTTGTAGTAATCTCTTATGATCCTTTGTATTTCTGTGGTGTCAGTTGCAACCTCCCCTTTTTCAGCTCTAATTTTATTGAGTCCTCTTCTTTCTTTTCTTGGTGAGTCTGGCAAAAGGCTTACTAATTCAGTTTATCTTCTCAAAGAAACAGCTTTTAGTTTCATTGTTCTTTGCTATTGTTTTCTTTGTCTATGTTTCATTTACTTCTGCTCTCATCTTAATGATTTTGTTTTCTTCTACTAGCTTTAGGTTTTGTTTGTTCTTCTTTCTCTAGTTGCTTTATGGGGAAAGTTCGGTAAAGTTCAGTTCAGTTGCTGAGTCACGTCCAACTCTTTGCAACCCCATGGACTCCAGCATTGCAGATTACCTGTCCATCCCTGGAGCTTACTCAGACTCCTATCCATCAAGTCCATATTGCCATCCAACCATCTCATACTCTGTTGTCCTCTTTTCCTCTCTTCTTCAATCTTTCCAGCATCAGGGTCTTTTCCAATGAGTCAGTTCTTCACATCAGGTGGCCAACATATTGGAGTTTCAGCTTCAGCATCAGTCCTTCCAATGAATATTCAGCACTTATTTACTTTAGGATGGACTGATTGGATCTTGCAGCCCAAGGGACTCTCAAGAGTCTTATCCAACACCACAGTTCAAAAGCTAAAATTCTTCAGCACTCAGCTTTCTTTATAGCCCAACTCTCACATCCATACATGACTACTGGAAAAACCATGGCTTTGACTAGACAGACCTTTGTGGGCAAAGTAATGTCTCTGCTTTTTAATATGCTATCAAGGTTGGTCATAGCTTTTCTTTCAAGGAGCAAGAGTCTTTTAATTTCATGGCTGCAGTCACCATCTGCAGTGACTTTGGAGCCCAAGAAAATAAAGTCTATCACTGTTTCCATTGCTTTCCCATCTATTTGCCATGAAGTGATGGGACCAGATACCATGATCTTAGTTTTCTGAATGTTTAGTTTTAAGCCAAATTTTTCAGTCTCCTTTTTCACTTTCATCAACTGGCTCTTTAGTTCTTCTTCACTTTCTGTCATAAGGGTAGTGTCATCTGCATAGCTTGAGGTTATTGATATTACTCCCAGGAATCTTAATTACAGCTAGTGCTTCATTTGCCCAGAATCTCCCATTATGTACTCTGCATATAAGTGAAATAAGCAGGGTGACAATAAAAAGTCTTGATGTACTCCTTTCCCAATTTGGAACCAGTCTGTTGTTTCATGTCTAGTTCTAACCGTTGTTTCTTGACCTGCATACAGATTTCTCAGGAGGCAGGTAGATGGTCTGGTATTCCCATCTCTTCCAAAATTTTCCACAGTTTGTGGGGATCTAAACAGTCACCATGGAATTTAGCATAGTCCATGAAGCAGAAGTAGATGCTTTTCAGGAACTTTCTTGTTTTTTTTTCGATGATCCAACAGATGTTGGCAATTTGATCTCTGGTTCCTCTGCCTTTTCTAAATCCAGCTTCAACATTGGAAGTTCATGGTTCATGTACCGTTGAAGCCTGGCTTGGAGTATTTTAAGCATTACTTTGCTAGTGTGAGATGAATGCAGTTGTGCAATACTTTGAACATTCTTTGGTATTTCCTTTCTTTGGGATTGGAATGAAAACTGACGCTTTCCAGTCCTGTGGCCACTGCTGAGTTTTCCCAATTTGCTGGTATATTGAGTGCAGCACTTTCACAGCATCATCTTTTAGCATTTGAAATAGCTCAACTGGAATTCCATCACTTCCACTAGCTTTGTTTGTAGTGATGCCTCATAAGGCCTACTTGACTTCGCATTCCAGGATGTATGGCTCTAGGTGAGTGATCATACCAATGTGGTTATCAGAGTCATGAAGATCTTTTTTGTACAGTTCTTCTGTGTATTCTTGCCACCTCTTCTTAATATCTTCTGCTTCTGTTAGGTCAATACCATTTCTGTCTTTTATTGTGCCCATTTTGCATGAAATGTTTCCTTGGTATCTCTAATTTTCTTGAAGAAATCTCTAGTTTTTCCCATTCTATTGTTTTCCTCTATTTCTTTGCACTGATCACTGCTGCTGCTGCTAACTCGCATCAGTCGTGTCTAGCTCTGTGCAACCCCATAGACAGCAGCCCACCAGGCTCCCCTGTCCCTGGGATTCTCCAGGCAAGAACACTGGAGTTGGTTGCCATTTCCTTCTCCAATGCATGAAAGTGAGAAATGAAAGTGAAGTCATACAGTCATGTCCAACTCTTCGTGACACCATGGACTGTAGCCAACCAGGCCCCTCTGTCCATGGGATTCTCCAGGCAAGAGTACTGGAGTGGGTTCATTGCCTTCTCCACACTGATCACTGAGGGAGGCTTTCTTATCTCTCCTTGCTATTCTTTGGAACTCTGCATTCAGATGCTTATATCTTTCTTTTTTCTCCTTTGCCTTTAACTTCTCTTCTTTTCTCAGCTATCTGTAATGCCTCCTCAACCATTTTGCCGTTTTGAATTTCTTTTTCTTGGGGATGGTCTTGATTACGGCCTCCTGTACAATGTCATGAACCACTGTCCATAGTTCATCTGTCTATCAGATTTAATCCCTTGAATCTATTTGTCACGTCCACTGTGTAATCACAAAGGGTTTGATTTAGGTCATATCTGAATTGTCTAGTGGTTTTCCTTACTTTCCTCAATTAAAGTCTAGATTTTGCAATAAGGAGTTCATGATCTGAGCCACAGTCAGCTCCCAGTCTTGTTTTGCTAACTGTATAGGGCTTCTCCATCTTTGACTGCAAAGAATATAATCAGTCTGATTTTGGTGTTGACCATCTGGTGATGCCCATGTATAGTCTTCTCTTGTGTTGCTGGAAGACAGAGTTTGCTATGACCAGTGTATTCTCTTGGCAAAACTTTGTTAGCCTTTGCCCTGCTTCATTCTGTACTCCAAGGCCGAATTTGCCTGTTACTCCAGGTATTTCTTGACTTCCTATTTTTGCATTCCAGTCCCCTACAATGAAGCGGACATCTGTTTTACATGTTAGTTCTATAAGATCTTGTAGGTCTTCATAGAATCATTCAACTTCAGCTTCTTCAGCATTACTGTTTAGGGCATAGACTTGGACTACTGTGATATTGAATGCTTTGGCTTGGAAACAAACAGAGATCATTCTGTCGCTTTTGAAATTGCATCCAAGTACTGCATTTTGGGCTCTTTTGTTTATGATGAGGGCTACTCCATTTCTTCCAAGGGATTCTTACTCACAGTAGTAGATATAATGGTCATCTGAGTTTAATTCATCCACTCAGGGAAAAGTTAGGTTGTTTGAGATTTTTTTTGTTTCCTGAAGTAAACTTGTATTGCTATAAACTTCCCTCTTAGAGCTGCTTTTGCTGTATCTCATAGATTTTGGATTATTGTATTGTCATTTTCATTTGTCTCCAGGTACTTTTTTATTTCCTCTTTGATTTCTTCAGTGATCTATTGTTTTTTCCCTAGCATATTTTTATCCTACATGTGTTCATGGTTTTTACAGTTTGTTTTCTTCTATTTTACTTCTAATCTCATATTACTGTAATAGGAAAAGATGTTTGATAAGATTTCAGTTTTATTAAATTCACCTATGCTCATTTTGTGGCCCAGCTTTTGTCAATCTTGGAGAATACTCCATGTACACATATGATGAATGCTGTACTCTGCTTCTTTTGGATGGAATGCTTATAAATAGTTAAATCCACTGGCCTAAGCCTCTTAATGAAAGTGAAAGAGGAGAGTGATAAAGTTGGCTTAAAGTTCAATATTCAGAAAACTAAGATCATGGCATCTGATCCCATCACTTTATGGGAAATAGATGGGGAAACAGTGGAAACAGTGTCAGACTTTATTTTGGGGGGCTCCAAAATCACTGCAGATGGTGAGTGCAACCATGAAATTAAAAGACACTTACTTCTTGGAAGGAAAGTTATGACCAACCTAGATAGCACATTGAAATGCAGAAACATTACTTTGCCAACAAAGGTCCATCTAGTCAAGGCTATGGTTTTTCCAGCAGTCATGTATGGATGTGAGAGTTGGACCATAAAGAAAGCTGAGCATCAAAGAATTGATGCTTTTGAACTGTGGTGTTGGAGAAGACTCTTGAGAGTTCCTTGGACTGCAAGGAGATCCAACCAGTCCATCCTAAAGGAGATCAGTCCTGGGTATTCATCAGAAGGACTGATGCTAAAGCTGAAACTCCAATACTTTGGCCACCTCACACAGAGTGTTGACTCACTAGAAAAGACTCTGATGCTGGGAGGGGTTGGGGGCAGGAGAAGGGGACGGCAGAGGATGAGATGGCTGGATGGCATCACTGAATCGATGGACATGGGTTTGGGTGAACTCCGGGAGTTGGTGATGGACAGGGAAGCCTGGCGTGCTGCAATTCATGGGGTCACAAAGAGTCAGACACGACTGAGTGACTGAACTGAATGTGTCATTTAACGCCAGTGTTTCCTTATTGCTTTTCAATTTCTCCCTTATTACGATTTGCCTTATATATCACAGTGGTCCTAAGTTCTGTATATATATTTACAATAGTTATATCTTCTTCCTGAATTGATCCCTTGACCATTATGTAAACGTTCTTTGTCTCTTAATACATTCTGTAAAGTCTATTTTGTCTGATAATGAGTATTGCTACTCCAGCTTTCTTTCAATTTCCATTTTTATGGAATACTTTTTCCATCCTGTCACTTTCAGTATGTCTGTGCCTATAGGTATGAAATGGACCTCTTATAAACAGCATATATGCAGGTCTTGTTTTTGTATCTATTCAACCAGTCTATGTCTTTTGGTTGGAGCATTTAACCCACTTTCATTTAAGGTAATTATTGATATGTATGTTCCTATTACCATTTTGCTAATTCTTTTGGATTTGCTCTTATAGGTAATTTTTCTTCCCTTCCTCTCTTGGTCTCTTCTCAGGGTTTGATGGCCATCTTTAGTGTTCTGTTTGGGTGCTTTCATTTTTTTCTTTGTATGGGGTTTGCTGTTCACATTAGGTTTTGATACAGCAGTCTATATATGTACAAAGTTGTTTTACATTGCTGGTCTCTTTTCCACCTAGAGAAGTTTCTTTAGCATTTGTTGCAAAGCTGGTCTGGTAGTGCTGAATTCCTTTAGCTTTTGCTTGTCAGTAAAGCTTTTGATTTCTATGTCAAATCTGAAAGAGAGCCTTGCTGGGTATTCTTACTTATAGGTTCTTCCCTTTCATCATTTGAATATATCGTGCCACTCCCTTCTGACTTCTAGAATTTCTGCTGAGAAGTCAACTAATAACCTTATGAGGAGTTCTCTTGTATGTTTGTTGTTCTCTTGTACGTATGTTAATAGGAACATACATATCAATAATTACCTTAAATGAAAGTGGGTTAAATGTGCCAACCAAAAGACATAGACTGGTTGAATAGATACAAAAACAACAAAAGTATTTCCAAGTACTTTTTTATTTGTCTTTAATTTTGCCACCTTGATTAATCTCAGCATGTTCTTCCTTGAGTTTATCTTACCTGGGACTCTCTGTGCTTCCTGGACTTGGGTCACTGTTTCCTTTCCCATTACAGAAGTATTCAACAACTATCTCTTAAAATATCTTCTCAGGCCCTTTCTCTCTTTCTTCTCCTTCTGGGACTCCTATAATGCAAATACTCATGTTTTTAATGTTGTCCTATAGTTCTCTTAAACTGTCTTCGTTTTTGTTTTTGTTTTTTTCACATTTTTTTTCTTCATTCTTTTCCATGGCAGTGATTTACACCATTCTATCTTCCAGATCAGTACATGTCCCTCTGCCTTAGTTATCCTGCTATTGATTTCTTCTAGTGTATTTTTCATTTCAGTTACTGGATTGTTCAACCCTTTTGTATTTTAGTTCTTCTAGGTCTTTGTTAAACTGTTATTGTATCATCTCAATCACTGCCTCCATTTTTTTCTGAGATCCTGGATCATCTTCACTATCATTATTCTGAAATTTTTTTTTTTTTTATTATTGCCCATCTCTGCTTTACTTAGCTGTTTTTCTGGGAGTTTATCTTGATCCTTCCTGTGGGACTTATTCTTCTGCCATTTCATTTTGTCTAACTTTCTGTGATTGTGTTTTCTGTTCCATGGGCTGTAATACTGTAGTTCTTTTTGCTTCTCCTGTCTGCTCTGTTCAGTAAGAACTTTTACTACAAACTTTTTGAACTGCATATATGATAAACTGATTATCTCTGTTTCTCAGGGGTTTTTTGTGGAGAGTTTTCTCTTGCTTTTTCAACTGGGAGTACTTGCTCTGCCTTATCATTTTATTTACCTTTCTCTGTTTTTCTGAACTTAGGTGAAACATGTATCTTCATGATCTTGAAGAGGTGTTTTTATGTGGGATCATCCCCATATAGGCTGTATGTACTAAACGTCTTCAGTGCCAGGGCTAAATTCGATTTGGATACCAGCTATATATTTCCTTATGGTGTATTGGCCACTATCACCTTGATAGAGTGTGGCTGGTGTTTGAGGAGCTAAAGCCTGCACAGGGTATGAGGTGGGACTTCCTTTCTGCTCAATGGCCCTGGTAGGGATGTGATCTCCTCCCAAGTTGCTGGAGCAGGAGCCCTGAAGTTAGACTCAAGCAGGCTTTGTTCCCTGTTAAAAGTGTGACTTTCCTTCTCCCTGAACTGGGGCCTTTGCCCCAGTGCAAGAGAGTGTTGAAGTAATTTGAGGCTTGTGTGCTTACAGAGATCCAATGTCCTGCCTGTGTAAACATCTATGATTCTACTCAGATGCACCCCAAGGTTGTATAATTTACCTGATTGTTGTAATCCCAGATTAGTACAGTGCTGTGGTGTGGAGCAAATGGTGCTGGAGCATTCAGTTGGCTGGGACTGGAGTTCATGGTGGTTGTAGGAACTGAAGTGGCTGTGCTGCTAACAGAAGGATGTTGCTTCTGTAGCACTGCTTAAATGCTAACAGTGGCCACCACTGCTCCACCTGGACTACATTCCAGATGCCCAGACTGCCTCCACATACCTAGTTCAAGTTTTTTTCCAGTTGCTGGTAATGCTAGATCTGCTGCCAAGCTGTGGCATGAATTGAGCAGGGAAAATTCAATTGCTTATCTTAAACTGGGGGGTGCACCAATATGGCCTCAACAAGGACAGATCTCTCTCCACCCTCTCTGGGGGCAAGTCATACCCATACATGCCCACGAGTGATGTCTAGTCTTCTCCAGCCTTTCTACTTGTCTTAGCAATTCTCCAAGCAGCCAAGGATACCTTGTCTTCCCTGCAAAAGACTCCAAAACTGGGACATTAAGCCCCTGGCTTAACCCACTCATCCCCCAGGACAAGCGTCTGTCCCTGTACAGCCTTCTTTTCATCTTAGTCCCTTCCCAGAGATACAGGTCTCAACTCAATGTTTGGGGGGTTTGTTTGTTTTTCCTTGCTATTTATGTAGGAATATTTTTTGTAGCCTGGGTTATATAGGAGTTCTGCCAGTTTTCAGATAGTTTTCCATGAGAATTATTCCACATGTAGAGGTATTTTTGACGTATTTATGGGAGAAGGTAAGCTACACATCCTCTCTTCTTCCTCTGCCATCTTAATCCCCATCCATATCACCGTACTTTTCAATGTGACTCGTGTGTTTCTCTATGTCCCTAATTAGACTATAAGCATCTGATGGGTAAGGGCTGTACTCACCTTCCCTACTTTTATATTCCTAGTTACACAGTTTTGGCACATCAGCAGCATTTCAGTGAATGCTTTAAATCATGGATTAATTAAAAATAAAACCTCTTATGCCAAAGAACCAAATCAACAAAAAGTAAGATAATAGAGAATACACTTACATTCCTAACCATGCATTTTCAGAGACTCCACTCCATATTACAGGTAACCAGATGGGTCCCAGGCTAAGGGAACGGAGTGTAGTAAAGTAAGAAAAAGAAGAGAGTGAAAAAGCTGGCTTAAAACTCAACATTCAAAAAACAAAGATCATGGCATCTGGGTCAATCACTTCACAGCAAATAGATGAAGAAACAACAGAAACAGTGAGAGGCTTTATTTTCTTGGGCTCCAAAATCACTGCAAATGGTGATTGCAGCCTTGAAATTAAAAGACACTTGCTCCTTGGAAGAAAAGCTATGACCAACCTAGATATTAAAATGCAGAAACATTACTTTGCCAACAAAGGTCCGTCTAGTCAAAGCTATGGTTTTTCCAGTACTCACGTATGGATGTGAGAGTTGGACGATAAAGAAAGCTGAGAACTGAAGAATTGTAGCTTTTGAACTGTGGTGTTCGAGAAGACTCTTCAGAGTCCCTTGCACTGCAAGGACATCAAACCAGTCAGACCTAAAGGAAATCAATACTGAATATTCATTGGAAGGACTGATGCTGAAGCTGAAGCTCCAATAATTTGGCCACTTGATGTGAAAAGCTGATTCACTAGAAAAGACCCTGATGCTGGGAAAGACTGAAGGCAAGAGGAGAAGGGATGCATTAGGACGAGATAGATGGATGGCATCACCGGCTCTATGCACATGAGTTTGAGCAAGTTCCAGGAGTTGGTTAAGGACAGGGAAGCCTGGCGTGCTGCAGTCCATGGGGTCTCAAAGAGTCAGACATGAATGAGTGACTGAAATGAACTGAATGTAAGAATTGTTGTCAGTGGCACTAGTGGTCCTAGCTTTTCATTATATCATAACATGTAAGAAAATGAGATTTTGTAATATTAAAAAATGAAACTTCTAGTCAATAAATTTAAGAAGAGGTAAATTCAAATGTAGATTATCTTTTAACTCTTGCTTTGACCTTGGTAAGTTAAGGCAAACACTGAACAGGGAACTATTAAATAATTAGCACCTACTGTTTACTAGTGTAACTCTTCCATTAAAATTTTAATAGGTTGAGAAATTGCAGATTCAACTTTCTCTGTAATTACTGTCCCCTGTTCCCAAGAATAATCAAGTTAGCTATCATTTAATTATGTAAACTCGAAATGCCAATAAAAAGCAGTCAATATTCTGGAACACCACAAGATGGGGATGTTACTCCATTTAAAATGGCCCTTTTTCTCCCTTTAAACTTTCTACATAGGGCTTAATTAATACTTCCTCAAATCAAGAGTTCAAGATCCTCTATAGTTCTAAATTAAGTTTGAATCAGAACTATTTAAATAACAAAATTTCAACAGTGACTTCCAGTTAAAATGTGTCCAGAAAGTATGAGTTCTGTTGCCTCTCCTCTCTCTACGCACATTTTTCTTTTATATGCATCTTCACTCTTGTGTGTGTGCATGGTATGTGTGCTGTCTTCTAGGTGTTAACTATCCTTTCTTTCCATTACGCTATTGTTCTATATGCTTGCCTCCCACACTGTGACTCTGCTGTCGCTATAATTGTCTCTAAATTGAGTCCAGCTTATGTTACCATCCCAGGATCAATGGATCACGTCTGCATTTGTCTTGGGAACGTGTGTATGCCTTCCCTTCTGTTTTATTCTTTCTTATCTCTTCTGTTTTTTCCATTTAAAAAATCTTAAGATAGCAGAAGATCCAGGTAGTTCACGGTCCAAAAATATTTCTTTCTTTTCCCTACCCTTTAACTCTATATTTTTTAACTACCCCTATTTCTCTCCCTTAAATTCACTAAATGCTTGATTTTTTAAGTAGCCATTATTATTAAACCAAATTAAGATATTAAAAAATACTTTATGTGTTTTATATGTTCCCTGAGTAGGGTATAGGTGTGTGTGTGAGAGAGTGTGTGTATTTATAAATATTTTTTTTGTTCCTCTGGATGCCTTGAAGTTGATACAAGAGGAGTCTCCTATTCAACTGAGTTACATGATTTGTGGACACTGACTTAAGTAGAAAAGTAGATCTCATTTTGATCTACTATACCAGTCAGAAATCACTGTCTGCAGGGACAGTTTGACTTAGTTATCTATTGATCAAAATTTTGTATTTTATCTAACATGGAACTGAGTTGCTTAATTTCACTACCAAATTCATAAAATACTAATTTTTTTTTAAGTTACAATGGAGAGAATAAGATGGTGGGGGAGTAGGTGGACGTGGAGTACATCTCTCTCCGCAGATACATCATGAATACACCTTCAGACACAGAAGTGCATGCAGAACGCCAGCTGAGAGTGGACAGGAGTACCTGCCTGACCAGTGCAAAGAATATGTAGAACCACACAAAACTCAGTAGGACTAAGGAGGTAGGGGAGAAACTGGAGTGTAGGACTGGACCTGCCCTCGGTGGGCGGGGGAACTGAAGCAGGGGTCCAATCCCCACATCAGGGCAATTATCTGAGCCAGAGGAGAAACATTTAAGGCTGAGAGTGAAACAGCTGATCTGTGGTAGCCTGAACGGAATGAGATCAGGTAGGCCTTGCTACAGCCATGCACACCCTGGACAGACATGCAGGACAGGGACGCAGGTCCCCTGGAAGGCACAGCAGCTGGGAGCTGGAGTTTGGGGATTGAGGAGCAGTCCCAGGACGAGGGCTGCTGTTGACTGTGGAGAGATGGACCAAGGGGACGTGAAGGAGGAGATTGTGGTGGGAAATGCCTGTGGAGGAAAGCCCGGCAGCCATGGAAGCAAGGCGATACTGCTGAGTCACGAGTAGGGGGTGGAGCCATCACCATAGCCTCTCTCCCCACACGCCAGCATCCTCAGCTGAACACCTGATGAACTGAACGCCCCTCTATGCGCCGAAAAACAGAGAAGGACTCCAGGCAAAGGAGCCCTCTAAGTGTCTGAACAGGTGGAGCTATGGAGAAAGACTGGCCAAGGAGGACTTCTAATCACCAGCTACAAGAGGCTTGGAAAAAGACTCTGAAAGGGCCATAACTCCTATGATGGAGGCAATCCATGTCCCTGCACACTTGGCAATGCCAGGGTCCCTGTAGACCAAACAGATGCACCACCTTCATGCTCAACTCTCACTGGGGTAGAGCTGCCACGGGCAAAAAAATTTTTGTGTCTATGTGACCAGGGTCATATTGGTAGTGGTGTCCGACTTCTTGGGACCCTGTGGACTGTGACCTATCAGGCTTTTCTGACAAGGATTTCTCCAGGCAAGAATACTGGAGGATATTGGCCAATACTGGCTGCCATACCCTTCTAGAGCACTATATTTCCTGCTGCCCAAGCCGCCAACTCCTCTGAGTACCTGGTGCTGCCAGAACCCCTGCGACTCAAGCAGCTGCACCACCTCCACCCCTAGCCCTCACAGGGGCAAACCCAAGTCCTCCAGGGCAGCCTCGGGAGCAAATTCCGGTGGACAACCCACATGCAGAGGTGGAAATAACACAACTGAAACCCAGGGCCAGTGTTACTAAGGAAGAAGGCCCAAAACCTTCCCATCAGCTGTACAAGCTGCAGATTAAATCTGCACAACTAGGCAGATTCTGTGTCTATGGAATATATAAAATGTCATTGAGAGCTCCCACAAAAGAAAACGCACTAGTTCTGATGGCTGTGGACATTGGAGGCAAGAACACACAGGAGTAGGACCAGATTAGAATCTGAGCTGCCCCCACAGCAGGTCCAGAGATCAGCAGTGTTGGAGGGCATCCTAGGGAGGTGAGTAGACTGTGACTCCCAACAGGGAAGGACTCTGACAATAGTGACTCAGGAAAAACATTTATTATTCTGATGTTTTGACTTGTTCTGTACATTCTTTTGGATTTTTTTCTCTTATTTTTTTTTCTATTTTCCCCCTCTGTTGTAATTGTCAATTTCATTGACACTATGATATCTAATTAAGATTTTGAGCTTTTTATTTTTCTAAGTTGCATTTTTGTATTCTTATTATAAATCTATGCCTCTACACTGGGCTTTTGCTGTTCTGGGGAGTTCCACCCCCCCTTTTCTTTTTAATTTTAATTTTTTAAGCCTATTATTATTTTCTCTACATTTCTTCTTTCCTTTGCTTTTCATACTGTTCTTTTCCCTTGCAGTTAATCTTTAATGTATATAAATCTTCTTTATCTAACTCTATTTAACTTTGCATATCCATTCTTTCTATTCTTTCCTTCTCTCTGGACATATTTGTTAGTTTTATTTACATTGCCTTATTCCCGAATTAGCACCTTCTTTACTTTTGTTTTCCAGTTCATGCTTTAGTTAGTTTTATTCTGCTAGATATAATTTATGGCTTCCTCTGTTTGCTGGGTCATTCTACTTTATTTTTGTTGGACTGATTTGATTTTGCTTATAGGTGTATATGTATATGTGTATATTCAGTCACACTTATTACTGTTGTTATAAACTACTGCCTGTACGTTGGACTTTTGAAGTTCTGTGGAGTTGGGTTTTTTTTTCTCTTTTTTCTTTCTTTTTTATAATTTTAATTTTTTTAAGCCTACAATATTTTTTCTACATTTATTCCTTTGTTTGCCTTTCCTATTGTTCTTTTCCCCTTGCAGTTTATCTTTAACGTATATAAATCTTCATCTTCCTCTATTTAACTTTGCATATATATCTTTTCTTTTCTTTCCTTTCCTCTCAACATATTTGTTAGCTTAGTTTTCATTGCTTTATTCTCCCGCCTGTCACCTTGATTTAGTTTTGCTTTATAGTTTCTGCTTTAGTTAGTTTTGTTCTTAACTGGTAAGTATAATTTTTTATTTCTTTTGTTCACCAGGTCAAGCTATTGTACTTTTATTTTTGTTGGACTGTTTTGACTTTGTTCATAGGTATATATGTACATTTGTATATTCCATTATTTTAATTGTTATTTGCCTGACTTTGTAACTGCCATTTGTCTGGGGGTCATCGTTGGTTTCTTATTTATGGATATTTGTTTTAATTTCACTTAATGTCATAACTTGTGGAATCTTTGTTCCTGACCAGAGATCAAGCTTTGAGCCTTTGGAGTGGGAACACAGACTCCAAGACCTGAGACTATAAGAGAACTGACCCTAGGGAGTATCAAATAGTGAGAACTCACACAAAGGAAACCACTTGCATACAAGACCCAGCATGACCCGACCACCAGAAGCACCCTGTACAGGCCACCTCGTCTAAACAACAAACAAAATTAAAATACAAACCCAGTCATCAGCAGGCAGGATTACCACCTCTCTCAGCCTTGTCCATCAGAGGAAAATATCTGAAGCAGTAGTGAGCTGGAAGATAAAACAATAGAAATAATTTCTGAAGAGCAGAATAAAGTAAAAAGAATGAAAAGAACCGAGGACAGTCTCAGAGACCTCTGGGACAATATCAAACGCACCAACTTTTGAATAGTAGGGGTCCTGGAAAAAGAAGAGAAAAACAAAGGGTATGAGAAAATTTTTGAAGAGATTATAGTGGAAAATTTCCCCAACATGGAAAAAGAAATAGTCAATCAAGTCCAAGAGGCACAAAGAGTCCCATACTGGATAAACCCAAGGAGAAACATGACAAGACACATATTAATCAAACTAACAAATGCAAAACACAAAGAAAGAATATTAAAATCAGCAAGGGAGAAGCAACAAGGAAAATACAACGGAAACCCCATACATTTAACAGCTGATCTTTCAACAGAAACTTTGCAGGCTAGAGGGAATAGCAGGATATATTTCAAGAACTGAAAGGGAAAAAGCTACAACCAAGATTACTGTACCCAGCAAGGGTCTCATTCAAAATTGATGGAGAAATAAAAAGCTTTTCAGACAAGCAAAATTAAGATAATTCAGTACCACTGAACCACCTTTAAAACAAATATTAAAGGGACTGAACATTGCCAAGAAATATGAGAAGAAAAAAGATCTACAAAATCAACCCCAAACAGTTAAGAAAATGGCAATAGGAACATGTATACCAAGAATTACTTTTAAATGTAAATGGTTTAAATGCTTCTGGCTGAATGGATACAAAAACAAGATCCATATATATGCTCTCTACAAGAAACCCACTTCAGATCTAAAGACACATATAGACTAAAAGTGGGAGGATGGAAAAATATATTCCATGCAAACGGGAATAAAAAGAAAGCTAGAGTAGCAATCTTCATATCAGACAAAATAGACCTTAAAATAAAGAAGATTACAACAGTTAAGGAAGGACACTACATAATGATCAAGGGATCAGTCCAGGATGAAGACATAACAGTTGTAAATATGTACCCAACATAGGGGCACCTCAATATATAAGACAAACACTAACAGATATAAAGAGAAATTGGCAGTAACACAATAACAGGAGACTTTAACACCCCACTCAAACCAATGGACAGATCATCAAATAAAAAATTAATAACTAAATACAAGTCTTAAATGATACATTAGATGAGATGGATCTCACTGATATCTTCAGGACATTCCATCCAAATGCAGAATGTACTGAAAGGTTGTTGTTGAATTACAACGCTGGGATCCTTGGCCCCCAGAGGAGAATTCAATCCGGGGCCAGAGACGAGGCTTGATCGCTCACAGCTTTTGTGTAACAAAGTTTTATTAAAGTATAAAGGAGACAGAGAATGCTTCTGACATAGGCATCAGAAGGGGGTAGAAAGAGTACCCCCCTACTATTCTTTAGCTGGATGTTATATAGTCACCAGCAGTCTGTTAGTGAAAGAAAGGAATGTCTCAAAACTTAGAATGGCACCAGGCCCCTCACCCATAAGATGTATTTTGGGATAACCTTGGCTCCAAATAGTTTATCTTGGGCCATAAAATGATTAACTTGAATCTTGAAGAAGGGCAGATCACCATACAAATAGTTTCATTTACATAGATTAGAGGAACAATATCAGAGTATAACATACTGATTTATCAAGTAGGTTCTGAGCCTAAAAGGCGGAAGCCACTTGAAGACAGAGTTTGGGGTAAATGCACAGTACATTAGCATAGCTTAAGATAAACATTTCCATAAGAAAAAGGCAATGGTTAACTTCAGGTGAAACCAGATGTCATGGCAACACCTCTTTTTAAATTTGTAGAGAAAGAAAAAATATCGCTAGTTTGTTTCCTCCTGCTGCTTAAGAGAGATAAAATGTCTGACACTTGCAGGCTATTTCCTCCATTTGGAGACCCCTGGCCTTCCTGCCTATTACCCTCTCAGTACTTTATTCTCAAGTGCATATGGAACATTCTTCAGGATAGATCACATCTTGGGTCACAAATCAAACCTCAGTAAATTTAAGATTAAAATCATATCAAGCATCTTCTCTGACCACAGCACAATGAAACTATATATCAATTACAAGGAAAAAAACGCTAAGAAACACAAACACATGGAGATTAAACAACACATTTCTAAATAACCAACAGTTTATTAGAGAAATCAAAAAATTTCTGGAAACAAATGACAATGAAAACACAACAAATCAAAACTTACGGGATGCAGCAAAAGCATTTCTAAGAGGGAAGTTTATACCAATACAATCCTACCTCAAGACACCTAAAACTGGAAAAAGTAGAACAAACAAACAAACAAAAACAAAATTAGTAGGAGGAAAGAAATCATAAAGATCTAGCATAAATAAAGGGAAAAGAAATGAAAGAAACAATAGTAAAGATTAATAAATGAAAAGCTGGTTCTTTGAGAAGATAAAATTGCCAAACCTTTAGCCAGACTCATTAAGAAAAACAAAGAATCAAATCAACAAAATTAGAAATGAAAAAGTAGAGGTTACAACAGACAATGCAGAAATACAAAGGATTATAAGAGACTATAATCTCATGGGGAAGGAGCTACCCCATACCTGAGGTCAGGGGTGGTGGCCGAGAGGAGCAACCCCACATCCAAGGAGCAGTGGCTATGCAGGCACAGGAGGGCCAAGAGGAGCTACTCCATGTTCAAGGTCAGGAGGGGCAGTGGTGAGGAGATACCCCTCATCCAAGGTAAGGAGCAGCAGCTGTGCTTTGCTGGAGCAGCCTTGAAGAGATATCCCACGCCCAAGGTAAGAGAAACCCAAGTAAGAGGGCAGACACACTGAAACCATAATCACAGAAATCTAGTGAATCTAATCACACGGACCACAGCCTTGTCTAACTCAGTGAAACTAAGCCATGCCATGTGGGGCCACCCAAGACGGGTGGATCATGGTAGAGAGGTGCCAGGGTCCAGCCCCTGTGGATCCAGGGAATTTGAAGCAGGGATGGAGTCAGTGAGGAGAGACTTATTCATTAGAGATATAAAGAGAGATCAGGAAAGAATAGTGTAGTAGAAAAATTAGTGGAGAAAAGAGGCTAAATAACTTGGTTTACACAGGAGACCAATAAAGCTCCGAGACAAGGAGCTTGCACCGTCTACATAGGTCACCAGAGCCCGCTTGAATAGCAGAGTGTGCCCCACCTTGGGCTCCTCCTTTTGTGAAGCCAGGGCAAATAAGTAAATACAGAGAGCCTCTGTGCTCCAGATGGCAATTCAGCCTGAAAGGGGAGAAAAGAACAACATGGGGGAGCCAAGCATTGGTGCCAGACCCAAGATTTCATTTTCAAAAGCAGCTTATATACCCCAAGTTGTACATAAAGAAATACTGGAATATGCAGAGTTATGGAGGGGCAGCAGTCCTAAACCCTTACTGAGACCAGGCTTTCTTTTTGCATACCTTCCCATATACAAAAGGTCTTAGGTGGTTTTACATCATCTTCTGGCCAGGGGCCCTGTGAACATTTTTATGGCTCTTTTCCTAGATAAATGTCTATCAACCAGAAAATTCATTCTCCCTTGAAGTGTTTTTTTCTTTACTCTGCATCACCCTCAAAGTACTAAATTTGCATTCCTGTAGAACAAAGGTGCAGTGGGTTATAACAAAGAAAGTACTTAACTCAAAGATCTAATGTTGCTAATACCAGGGCTACTACCTGTTTTTTCTACATACCAACTATATCAACAAATAAAAGATATGAAAATTTGGCAGCAAGTATTGGCTCAACAAATGAAACCCTTTATCAGTCCTATTCTAATGATTTTGACTCCTCGGGAGCCCCTACATTCCTAGGATGTTTTAAGCTTCCTGCGCCTCTCACCGTTGGGAGGCCACAAACAACCACATGCACAGCTGTAAGAGTCCAGACAAACCTGTCAGGCAGGCTAGAAAGCCATCAGAGGGGTTTTTGGATTGAAACACTCTTATTATGCCCAGGAGACTTACTATCTAAAAGCTCTAAATTAACTTTTTCCAGAAAAAGGTGGTGGGGGGACAGTACCCTGTTAATGTTAGAAGAGTAGATGGAAAGCATAACACAGTAAAGCAGGCAGACTCTGATTTGGGGGGAAGATGCTCGAGAAAATCCAAGGGGACCCCTGAGGCCTGATCCTGCCTTTGAGTTTTGTCAGGCCTCTTTCCTCATGACCTTTGCCACGGGCAGGATTCCCCACGCTGGCTCCCAGCAGAGAGGTCTGACAGAATGTGGTCCACTGGAGAAGGGAATGGCAGACCATTTCAGTATTCTTGCCTTGAGAACCCTATGAACAGT